>JABEVN020000931.1:0-27315 GCA_013146195.2 Codonopsis lanceolata | reverse complement strand
TGTTGGTGTGTTAAAGCGGAGAAAGTGAAGTTCCGCCTACGAATAAAGCTCCGTAAAGCGGTCTTATACGAGAGTTACCCAAGTTAAAATGTTATAGAGAAGATAAACATAATTTTTTTTAAGTGAACTCTTAAAGTAAAACATTTTAAAATAATATAGTGAACTCTTTATGAACTGATCGAATATTTATTTAGGACTTCATCTTTATTAGAAACTCTATTACTCGCTGCTCCTCTTTTCTTTTTGGTAAGTTTCGTAAAATGTGTACTTTATATATATATATATATATATATATATATATATATATATATATATATATATATATATATATATATATATATATATTTTAATATTCAATTGCTTTTATCATTTTAGATTTGATTTGATTTTTACTTTACTTTATGTTATATAAAAGCTAAAGATGCATATATAGGAGAAACTACTACTAGATAAAGGCTTTTGAGAGATATAAGAAGGCATAATAAAAGAGAATTACAAAATAATTACTCCATCCACTTCTAAAAAAATATTCTGTTTGACTTAATAGGCATATTTAAAAAATTAACTGACTTTGTGGTAAATAGTCATATGTTATGTATTTTTCATTAGATCCCATGTGCAAGTGGATCCACCATTAATGTAGTAAGAAAAACAAGTGTAAAAATGGTAAAATAACTTCCTAAAGAGAGATTGGAAATTGAACAAATTTTTTTTGGGACAGACGAATTTTTTTTAAAAAAAGATTTTTGAAAGGAAGATAGGGACTACGATTCATTTAAGTCTTGTTTGATAGTCACACAAGGATAAACAATATTATTAATCCCAATATTAATTATTAGTACCCTTGCTATTAATCCTCACTTGTATATCGGGGATAGTTTTGAGATTATAAATGTTAATCCCAATTTTTTTAGTGAGGACGCTAATAATACCACCCTCCCCCTTGGTATTAATAGTGAGGGGATAATGACTTTATCCAAATGACTTTATCCAGATAACTCGTGCTATTAATCCCGACCACCTATTGTGTATCAAACATCAGACAACTTGGCTTATTAATCCTATCTGACCTTAATCCTGATTACCAAACGACATCTTAGATTATATCTATGATTAACCACAAAATAATATAAGCAAACAAAACCTCAGGCTTGGTTTGGTTTAATCTTTCTAATTAGTTTCAATAAGCAGTTAGTTTTCTTCCTCTCTAAATCTTCATCGTCATCGCCGCCTCAGCGAGTTGAAAGCCAGAATTTATTCCTTTGGCAATAAGAACCATTTTAATGGAGTTGATCACATTAAAGAAAAGCAAAATGTTCCATTTCTGTGGTTTGATAAACACTCCTTTAACAAATTATTGGAATCATGTCTAGGTTAAAAAATATTGACGAATATAGACCAACTTCATATTATTATTATTTCAACGTATTTTCAGGTCCGAAGAATCAAGAATAAATCCAAACCACAAGTTTTAACATGTCGGCATTTAATTTAAGATTTTAGATTAAGTTAGAACAATCCCCTACTAACCAATAGAGTATGATCATCTTATCGATCTTATTTCGTAAGATGGAATTTTACTTTCTTACAGTTCAACCATCAACACACGATGAGTCGTATAAAGAAAATTCATTTACAAAAAATATCCATAAAATCGTCTTACATAAGTTTTCACCCGATTAATATATGTACTTGTTATGTTGAGATTACAATGAAACAAACCAATAATTGACAACACTAGTACCAAGCACTTTGTTATGACCACGACTAGGCCTGAAAATTGGGTGGGTTGGGTTGGGTTGGAATGTGTAATGAGTTGAAACAGATCGAAACCCATTAGAACCCAAATATCAAATGAGTTGAAATGAGTTGGGTTGAAATGAGTCGGGTTGAAACGGGTAACGAGTTAAAGCGAGTCGACCCGGTTCAATCCAAAAAATTCCCCCCCAAAAAATATAAATTTATAACATAAAAAGACATGGGTCAAAATGAGTAATGGATTCGACCCGTTTTAACCCGACACGACTTGTTAATATTATTGGGTTGAAACGGGTTACCCACTTCAACCCAAAAATATTAATGGGTTAGATTGAATAATTAACTGATTGAATTAGGTGAATTAATACATGGGTAATGAGTTACAATTATCAGGCCTATCCACGACATAAAAATTGGAGCATCCACTTTTGTGATGTATGTCTCTGAAAAGTAAAAGGATATATATGCCGAGATGAGCCTCTATATAAAGGTAGCAAGGTCATGTGTTTAGCTGAATTCAGGGATACACTCTGCTCTTTATGTAGGTAGCTAGTTAGCTAGGTTGTGGAAACATGTTTGTTAGTGGTTCAATGAGGGACACCGGGATGTCAGAGCTAACTGTTTAGCACAATCTCGGCGTCGTCATTGCACCACCAGTATTCATATGTTTCTTTGAAATATATATATATATATATATATATGTATTTATTTTTGCAAAATCACCTTTGAAGTCTGAATAACATCCACACCCTCGGAGAAACGGTAATGTTAAGTTTTGCTTGGAATCACTGTTTGTTTTGTAGTTTGTAGTTTTTTTAATTTTCTATGATTTTCTAATGATTGGATGAAAATAATTAAGAAAAGGATAGGAAAATGATGGCAAAGGATAAAAATAGGGTAAAATTTTGGCCGGTCCCTTTTTTAAAATTTTTAATCCAAAAAGTCAATAGTTATTTTTTTTCAACTGCAAAATACTACTTTTTGAAATATTGTTTTGAAAATGATATAGTCTCCTTCATCAACTCCGATAGTACATTTGAATTCGAAAATCACAAATATTGTTGCGCAATGAAATGAGATTGAGGGGGTAGTGCCCTTCGGGGGTTCAGCAACGCCCCCTAAAGGTAAATAATTTTTTTGATTTATAAAATATGAAACTCTAATGGATGTGTGTTGGATTGAGATTTTTTAGTAGAAACGAAGACGGATGAGGAGGATGAGGAGGAAAAAAAAGGTTTACGACAGAGGAGATGGAAAAAGAAGGTGGAAGACGCGGTCAGGTTCTTTATGATTTTATTTTGCGGTGCAAAAATATCGGATTAATGTATCGCATTTCAAAAATAGACTAGGCAATTAAACTGATAAATCGTAGTTTAGGAAAATTTTGAATCGTGGTGCAAAAAGTTTTGAATCGCGGTTCAGAAAATTTTTAAATCGTGATGCATACATTCTTGAATCACGGTGCATTTTAAAAAAAAATTTGAATTGCGGTGCATTTTTGTAGAGTGCTTTATGCTCATTAAGGATATCGCAGTCATTTCGCCCTCAAAAATATCTTTTTTCAATTGAAAAAAAAAACACGATACTAAAGCGAATTAATACTTTAAAAAGTGGACTGACCCACAATTTTTCCATATAAATAACCTAAGGATTTATATTATAATAGGACCCAATTTATACCAAAGTTATCAAAAATAGGCCCGGCCCATATGATATTATGCTAGGCTAAGCTTTTGGTTCCATAAGCCCAACAAAATTTTGGAATGACCCAGTCGAGCTTCAATACTTGACTTAGGAGTTTTGGCCATGAGCCAGAAAAATAGGTGAAAATAGGCAAAATTAACCCGATCAATAAGTAGGCCCATAGGTCTTGTGTTTTGAGTGGGCTTGAGCTTTAGTTTTGGCGGTTCAGAGAAATTGCAGGCCGGCCCAGACCGATAGGCGATAGTAATGTTTGGTCCGACGGATTTGGTGTGGGCACGGCTCGATCCATGACACCTCTAATTTATACGTATTCAAGTTAATTAGTGGTCATGATTTAACTTTTTACTAAATACTACTAGTAGTATAGTAATATTCAATTACTACTACAATTATTTCTACTCCTTATTTCTTAGTCAAAGTTACCACTATTTCTACGATTATTAAAAAACCCAAAGTTATTTCTTATTAAAAAACGTTTGACTGTCTTAGTTGTAACAATAGTGGTATAAATATTGATAAAGTTCCCCGGCCTGGTCCTCCTCCCGATTTCCCCTCTAATACTACTTCGTCCTCCTCAATAGCTAACATGGTTTGGAAAAGGATTGCACCGTACCCAAAACCCTCCCACTCCAGTTCTTCCTGTAAGCTTACTGTCTTTTCATCTCTTTCTTTGTGATAGCTCTGTTTACATCAATTGGATTCTGTTAGCATCAATTGAACAAATAAATTTGAATTTGGGTCTGGTATTGGGTTTTGGGTCGGAGTCTTTTTTCGGTTGATTTTGGCCCAACATCAGCCTATATTACTTGGTTTATTCAAGTGAGGCTCCATCTTACATAAGACTGTTGTACAGGAAAACTACTCGTTAACTAATCCAACATTCTTATCTTCGCCTGGTTTTTCTCTCCTTTACTGTCTCTCGTCGGGACTAACCCAAAATATTTACAGACCCTTCTGTGATTACAACGGCAGCTAAGTTTCCGCTTCTCTGATTGGACAACTTATTCATTGGGATGGTGTTGAAAGATCTGTTAGTGATAGGTCAATCAAGTTTTTTGCATTAGTTTTGCACTTTGGCCATGAATCCTGATCAGATACCTACATATATGGAGTAGTTAAATTAAACAAAAATCTCACTTGGGATGAGTCACTGTCCTTTTCATGGTAAGACAGTTCCTACCAGCCATTGTAATTGACTGTGTATTATCCTAATCACTGCCTTGGCTGCATTGCTTTTGGATTTAAGTTATATTTTTGTTGGTTTCCTGTGCTTTTCACAGTAGAATCCTGTAATACTAATAAGATTTCAACCTGACCATCTTTTGGGTATTGGGTCTCATTAAAGTTCA
This sequence comes from Codonopsis lanceolata, assembly GCA_013146195.2. Lineage (NCBI taxonomy): Eukaryota > Viridiplantae > Streptophyta > Magnoliopsida > Asterales > Campanulaceae > Codonopsis > Codonopsis lanceolata. Next base: position 22,504 of record JABEVN020000931.1, on the reverse strand, counting down.
GTTCACTTTCCCCTTCTGCTATTTACACAAAGCAGCATAGTTGGAAACTTTCCCTTATCTGCCACTACAGCGCCAATTGAGAGAACTCGGCACAAGTTCATCTTTGTCTGCTATTTACACAAAGCCTTTATGTCTTCAATTTGAAATTGTCATTTTTACCATCTGTATCTGAAGGTTTTGAAATCTCTCATGCATATCTTATCACACTACAAGAAAAAACACTATTTGTGACACACCTTTTTTGGGAGGGTGAAAAAACCGTCCCAAATACTGTTATTTGGCAAGGTAAAAGTAACCGTGCCAAATACCAAGTAATTGGTACACTTGTGTACTAGCCTTCCCAAATACCAAGTATTTGATACACTTGTGTCCTATCCGTCCCAAATACCAAGTATGGACACTACTGATGTTTTGAGATTTGAACGATTTATACACTAAAGTCTCAATTATAAATTAAGATAGTACCATTTGTATCCCAAAAAAATTTCCCCAAAAATTTCCCCCTCAACTCTTAGTTTCCCTCCCGCCAATTGCACGATACATAGCTAAAGCTCACTCCGTCTTCGTCTCTCTCTATTGTTGCAATCTTGATCACTTATTCTTGGTATGTCTTGCTCACTAATTAAATCAAGATATGGTGGAAGATATTTCAATCCTTTCCATGTATATAGGATCTCATTCTTGGTAGGCAAGTATAGATAACCCTAATTGTATATAAACACTAGTTGTACATGTTTTCAATTAGTTTTAGAAGAGAATACAATTCTTATGCAAATATACTTCTCTTTCCTATCATTATTTTTCATGGTATCAGAGCGGGTAACGCTCTAATCGCTTCCGCACATATTTTTTTTTTCTCCTTCTCCGATCCATTGCCATGGCCAACACCGTCTTTGTTAGTGATCTCCTTCGAGACGGGAACTTTGCAGATTGGGTAGATGAGATGATCAACGCCTTGTTTGCGAAGAATAAAATTGGATTTGTCGATGGTACAATCCAAATTCCTGACGAGGGCACGACAGAGCTACCGCTTTGGAGGCGTTGTAATGCGATAGGGAAGTGATGGCTGAATAGTGCCATGGAGAAGGAAATACGGAGTAGTGTAAAATATGCAAACACGGCACAAGAGATTTGGGAAGACTTGCAGGAACGTTTTGGGAGCGAGAGTGCGCCTAGGGCTTATGAATTAAAGCGTGCTATATCCCTAACGAGGCAAGAAAGACTTTCGGGGTCGGCATACTACACAAAGCTAAAGGGATTATGGGATGAAATCCAGTCCATCAACCCATTACCGAGGTGCAAGTGTAGTGGGTGCACTTGTGCCATATCAAAGAAGCTCGTAGAGATGAGGGAGAAGGAACGCCTATATGAATTCCTAATGGGTTTGGAGGCAAGTTTTGGGACGGTTAAAACCCAAATCTTGGGCATGAAACCAGGAGTCAGTCTAGGGACAACTTATCATCTCGTTGCTCAGGACGAGAAACATAAGCAAATCAATTCGGCAGGAAAGATAAGAATGGAAGCAGCTGCATTCCAGGCGTATACCAGTCAACACAAGAGTCGAGAGGAAGAAAAGGTTTTGTAGAAGGAGAAACCAAAGTGCACACACTGTGGGAAACTATATCACACTGTTGAAAATTGTTATGAAATAATTGGGTATCCGGAGGGACGAAAGAAAACCAAGCAAAAGGGGGTCGGCAAGTCAACGACACACTTTGCAGTAGGGGAAAGCAGTCCAATACCGGGCTTCACCAATGAACAATACAAACAGTTGGTCTAATTCTTTACAGAAAAATCCACGTGCGAGCAGAAATCCTCTGCCACGGCAAATATGGCTGGTAAGTTGAATAGTATAAAATCTTGGATCATTGATTCAGGGGCAACCGAACACATAAGTTGTGACAGCTCAGTATTGGAGAATCAAGTTCAAACTGGAATGGAGACACCAGTTAAAATCCCCAATGGTGATGTCATATCGGTCAAAGGCATTGGGAGCACCAAACTTCCAAACGGACTAAATGTTCATCATGTTTTAAATTTGCCCGCTTTCAAATGTAATTTGTTATCTGTTAGTCGCTTAACCAAGGATTTAAACTGTGCTCTCACTCTCTTTCCGGATTTCTGTGTGATACAGGACTTGGCTTCGAGGACTTTGATTAGGATGGGGAAATGCACTGATGGTCTATATCAACTGGAACCAGCAACAAGGGAACACACAGCAATGGCAGCGAAGGCAGATACTAGGGTATGACACAAAAGATTAGGACATACTTCAGTTTATGACTTTCAGCATGTTAATAATTCTAGTTTTAATAATGAGAAAGAGCATTGTGACTCATGTATTCGAGCCAAAATGACGAGACTTCCTTTTCCGATTAGTTGCACTCAGACAAATTTTTGTTTTGATCTCATACATTGTGACATTTGGGGTGGTTATAAAACTCCGTCCTTTTCTGGTGCACAATATTTTTTGACTATTGTTGACGATTTTAGTCGAGGAGTATAGGTGTTTTTAATGAAGCATAAGTATGAGGTCCATCATTATCTTACTATGTTTTGTAATATGGTTAACACTCAATTTGAGAGGAAGGTTAAGTGTATTAGGAGTGATAATGGTGGGGAGCTTCAATCATTGCTAATGTTAGAATATTATGTTAATCATGGAATACTACTTGAGACATCTTGCACCGACACTCCACAACAAGATGGGGTTGTCGAGCGCAAGCATCGTCATATTTTAGAAATGACCCGGGCATTACGTTTTGAGGCGGGTTTGCCAAAAATTTTATGGGGAGAAAGTGTTTTGACAGCAGCCTATATAATTAACCGTTTACCCTCCAAAGTTTTAGAAAATAAGACTCCTTTTGAGATTTTACTACAAAGGAAACCTTGCCTTGATCATATGTGTGTCTTCGGTTGTTTGGTTTATGCCAAGAATAACAAGAAAGGGGGAGACAAGTTTGACGCTAGGGGCAGACCTTGTATTTTCGTTGGATATCCTCATTCACAAAAGCGCTACAGAGTATTTGATTTGGAGTCCAAACAGATTTACACATCACGAGATGTAAAATTCGTGGAAAGTGTATTTCCCTTCAAGGAAACATGTGCACAGCCAAGCTGAAGTCCTTTAAACACCGCAAGAAGTGAATATTTGGAAGAAGAAGTCATAGAGTTTGTGCAGGTCTAGGAAGATGAGCAGTCAACTGAGCAGACAGGTGTACGGTATTTTGTTGAACAGGATAACAGATAACCAGTTGCAGAGGCAGATGAGCAGCCAGTTGAGCAGACTTCTGTTACACAAGATGTTGAACCATCTGTCACACAACCTGCTGTACAACCAGTTCAGCGACGAAGTGAACGACAAAGACAGCAGCCCAAGCATCTCAAGGATTTTGATGTGAGTTTGCCAGTCTCTATAGACCATCAGCATCCCAGCTCCAACTCAGTGACCTCGAAGGTATATCCTTTATCTAACTATGTTTCTTATGAGCGTTTTTCTTCTAATCACAAGGCATTTCTTGCAGCCATCACTTCACGTGATGAACCTAAGTACTATCATCAGACTATTAAAAACCCGAAATGGCGTGATGCAATGAAAAAGTAAATTGATGCTTTGGAAGCCAATGGTACTTGGACGCTTGAGAAACTACCTCCGGGAAAGAAAGCAGTTGACTCCAAGTGGGTTTATAAGATAAAGTATAAACCAAATGGAGATATTGAGAGGTACAAAGCACGTTTAGTGGCAAAAGGTTTCACACAAGTTGAAGGGATAGATTACCACAAGACATTTGCTCCTGTTGCCAAGCTTGTCACTGTGAGAAGTCTTCTTGCCGTGGCAGCCAAAAGGAACTGGGCCATCCATCAGCTTGACGTAAACAACGCTTTTCTTCATGGGGACTTAACAGAAGATGTTTAAATGAAAATCCCGCAGGGCTTTGCAAAGGAAGGAGATACGAGAGTTTGCAGGCTTCGAAAATTGTTGTATGGTCTTCGTCAAGCATCAAGAATCTGGTATAAAAAATTCACCACGGCACTGCTAGCGGTTAAGTTTAGACAATCATATGCTGATCATTCCTTATTCATATATAAGAAGGGAAAGTCTTATGTCGCGGCCCTTATCTATGTTGATGATGTCCTTTTGGTAGGAAATGACACTCTTAAAATTAGAGCTGTCAAGAAGTACCTGGACGAGGAGTTTAGCATCAAGGATCTCGGGCATTTAAAATATTTCTTGGGGATAGAAGTAGCAAGATCAATACAAGGCATTGTGCTCAGCCAACGAAAATACACTTTAGACATTCTTGAAGAGAGTGGATTACAAGGTGGGCGAACAAGTGACTTCCCAATGGAACAAAATTTGAAGCTCAGTACAGATGATAATAATCCCTATGTTGATGCCTCTCAATACCGCATGTTAATTGGGAGATTGCTATATTTGACGGTAACTCGACCTGACATACAGTTTGCAGTTAATCGACTTAGTCAGTTCATTATTGCTCCAAGGCGGACATATTTGGATGCAGCAACTCGAGTCATAAGATACCTCAAGAGCACAGTCGGCCAGGGTTTACTTCTTCCGGCTCAAGGAGAGTTGACACTTGCGGCATATTGTGACGCGGATTGGGGAGGTTGTCCTATGACTAGGCAATCATGTACTGCGTATTTTGTTAGTTTGGGTGGGGCACCTATATCCTGGCGTAGTAAGAAACAGTCGGTTGTGGATCGTTCCTCAACAGAAGCAGAGTACCGTGTAATGGCAACCATAGTCAGTGAAATAATATGGCTTCGTTGAAATAATATTGAAGCATCACAACTACATGCCACGCCTCTCTATTGTGACAACCAGGAAGCTCAGCATATCGCAAATAACCCTGTTTTTCATGAGCGTACAAAGCACGTGGAAATGGATTGCTACTTCGTTCGTGAACGTGTTAAGTTTGGTGACATAATACCATGTAAGATATCGACCATTGATCAAGTGGCCGATCTCTTTACTAAACCTCTCGGGGATACTCAGTTTCGTTCTTTGGTTGGCAAGTTGGGCATTCGTAATCTCCATGTGCCAACTTGAGGGGGTGTAGACACCCCAATTTCGTACCCCTGGTATGTGACTGACATAAAATATCAAGAACTGTTAAAACTTAACAAATGTCAAGTTGCAGGAGTCAAAAATGCGAAAGGAAAAGCAGGATGCGCTTGATGCTGGAGGGGAAAGTGCAAAATTTTCAAAGCTGGAAGCCTTGATGGTGCCGCACCAAGGGTGCCTTGGCCGCACCATTCATTCCACTGTGCGTTGTCTCAGAGATCAAATGGTACAAGTCTTGAAGCACAGAGTACAACTCATTGATGCACGGAGAAGAAACTCAATAATTCCCGCCGTGTCCTCAGCCCTCAGTATAAATAGAGGGTCCCGGCCTCTCATTTGCGTTGCTCATTCCTCCGCGATTTTTAGATCGCAGCGAAGCTCTACTTCGTTTCCTTCGATAATATTAGTACGAGAGGTGCGGGATAGGTGAGTGGAAGCCCCTATAGTCTCCAAACCCCGTCCAAACTCTGCCAAATCAAAAACCCATAGGTTATAAGTGATCCCTAGCCTAGTTGTTAGGTATCCACCTCACTTCCCTAGTCCAAAAATCCCAAAGTAAGCCGTTACTCTGCCCGAGTAACGAGCTAAAAAGTCAAAAAACTAAGTCTAGGTTTCGCCCAATCAAAAAGGCCAAAACCTATCCAAATAAGCTGTCACTCTGCCCGAGTTGATAAGCCCAAATCTCAGAAATCAAGCAGTCATCCTGCCCAATTCAAAACAAAAAGACTCCTCTCACGAAGGACGAGCGAGCACGCCGCCTAAAAGGTAATACCTTTAAGAGCGTATTTTATTTTATTTGTATTTTCTGTCTTTTATTCATTTTTCAAAAGTTGTTATTTAAATCCGGCGCAATGTAGACAATATAAGCCGTTGTGCTGCCCGGATTAGATTAGGAAATATTATGTAAAAGAGCCGTTATAATGACCAAATATTCTTAAATGTGTTTGTAATTATTGGAAGGAGACGACTGCGAGTCCGTAAATAATGTAGCCATGAATGTATTTGTTTAAATTTCCCTGTCATTATAATACCTTATTTATTTGCTAGATAAATATAACAATAAGCATACTTCAGCCAAAAACGTTTTGAGACCGAAAGGGCGAGTTGGGTGTCTAGCACCTTCCCAACTCGTAACTTAGCCTCCGAACCCGCTTTTAAAAATCTCTGGTTTTCTTTTTCTGGTTTTTCTTTATTTTTGCCTTAAAATAAAGATGGTGACTCTAAAACTTTCAGATCCAGTGGGGCCTCGCAACATTCCCTCTTTGCACTTTCCTGTTTTCCCCTAAAAAAGGGAGATACGAGAATGGAGGGGTGATGCATTCCCATATCCTGGTATCCCCTAAACAAGGGATAACTTGATGCGGGAAACCCATAGCTCCCATAGTGATCTGAACGGGCCATAAAGCTATTTTCAATAAATCCATAGTGGGGACGTCGCAATATCCTTTCTTGCACTTATCCATTTTCCCCTAAAGAAAACAGGGGAGAATGGGAATGGAAGGGTAATGCATTCCCATATCCTGGTATCCCCGAAATAAGGGATAACTTGATATGGAAAACCATTAGTTCCCATATTGGATACAAAATCCACTCAGGGCAACCGAGGCACATTCCAACGTGCTAATATAGACACCACTCCTCTCGCACTTTGGATTTCGTCTTCCCCTAAACAAGGGAGGGTGAAACGAGAGCAGTGGTGTCCCGCATCCGCACGTATGCGTACCCCTAACCAAGGGCGCGCGGGGCGCGGGTCGCACCCCAGGAACCTCACAGGGGGAGTGGAGGTTTTGAAATCTCTCATGCACATCTTATCACTTATTCTTGGTATGTCTTGCTCACTAATTAAATCAAGATATGGTGGAAGATATTTCAATCCTTTCTATGTATATAGGATCTCATTCTTGGTAGGCAAGTATAGATAACCCTAATTGTTTATAAACACTAGTTGTACATGTTTTCAATTAGTTTTAGAAGAGAATACAATACTTGTGCAAATATACTTCTCTTGCCTATCATATTTTTAGTATCTCTGTTCCTTTATTGAATAATTGAGTTCTGTCTACAGAAAATGTCTTACATCAATTGATTTCAAATCCTTCTCTTTTCTTTATGAAATTATCATTTTACAAAAATTGAATATGGATTTTTCACATTTTAAATTAGGAGAAAGAAACTGCTTCCTGGTGTTGCTAGCATAAAAAGTAACAAAAACCTGATGTTTGTTATGTAATAAATGAACATATCTAGCATAGGTAGGATGGCTGCATAGCTAGCATAGGTAGGATGGCTTGGTTTGTCAACATTGGCAGACGAATTGGCAAACATCTTCGTTCATTGCTCGATTATAAATACCGAGCAATGTAAGGTTATTGTACAGACGAATCCTACTCTGAATAATACTCTCTCTCTCTCTCTCTCTCTTTCTTTCTCTTTCTCTCATACACTCTTTGTTCTAATTTGTGGTTACTTTATAACACGTTATCAACACGATTGTTTTACTGTTAACAATCTCAAACGGTAAAATTTTATACCGATATATTCTTTATTTTATGTCTCTGGTTTACTTCAATATATATTGTATATCACCATTATTAAGAAATGGTTGGCTGAGCCACCGTAGATAATATATAGTGAGATGACGAAATAATAATTTATTATTTAACGCATAATATATATGTTCGTTGATGTTTGCGCGGAAATAACCCCAAGCTATAAACTGAATATTTATATATATACATATATTTTAATTCTATATAAGAATAACTTTATATACATATATATTTATTTCTGACTTTCAAACACCCACATAATGTCTTACTGAGTAGCGTGGCGTGAATATATATATGTATGCTATATAATAACTGTATAAAGTTGACTGGAAAAATATTCATGTGGAGTTAATTTATTTATTGCTCCTAATAAGATTTATATTTATTCATAATATAAATGCAATTATATTAAATCATAATTTTTACATTTTTACCCCTCTCCTCTAACGGCTAGTTTAATGATTTTATCTCTCTCCTCCAACGGTAATAAACGGCTAGTTAACGGTCATTTTTTTCTCTCCATATATACAACAATATCTTAATAAATTACTTACATTTTTACTACCTACTTACAAACTCTCAATACCATATCTTCTTCTACAAAATGTTTCCTCTAATGTTGATGATTATTATCATACTTGTTATTGCGTGCACTGCATTGGTTTTTGTTGCTGAATTCCCTCCAAACGATTTTCAGATTTTTATTGCCTATCTTTGTATCATGTATGTCATGTTAGCAGTTACAATAGCTTTCAACATACATTTTAACATGTACTGATTATCATATGAATAAAATTTCCATGTCATAATTTTATTAATATATATGTTTTATTTTTATAGTTTTTTCTTCACAAACGGCAAACATCGCTAAGCTTGAATTTGAAAGGCTGGACATAACTGGGAAAAATTATATGTCTTCGAAAATAGATGCCGAAACCCACCTGGCCGCCAGAAGCCTCGAAAATACTATCCAACAGAGTAATAATGAATGGATAAGTAATCAACACTGGGCTCAGGCCATGATTTTCCTACGACACCACGTGCACGAAGACCTAAAGATGGAGTACCTCACGGTTAATGATTCACTCGTCTTTTGGGAAAGTTTGAACGAAAGATATGACCATTTGAAAACGGTCATTCTCCCAAAAGTACACTATGATTGGATTCATATCCGCCTACAAGATTTTAAAACCATCAATGAATATAGTTCAATGATATATAAAATAACCTCACAGTTGAAATTATGTGGGGAATCCATCACTAAATATGATATGTTGGAGAAGACTTTCTCCACATTTCATGCCTCGAATATGCTCCTGCAGCAACAATATCGAGAAAAGGGTTTTAAAAGGTACTCTGAATTGATCTCTTGCCTCCTTGTAGCTGAACAGAATAATGAGATTCTAATGAAAAATCATGAATCTCGACTAACTGGTTCAGCCCCATTCCCTGAAGCGAATGGGACTATGTATGATGAAAGGCAAGGGCGTGGGCGTGGTAGCGGTCGTGGTAGCGGTCGTGGTCGTGGTCGTGGTCGAGGCCAAGGAAATCATGAACAAGGCCGAAGTCATGGTCGAAATCAAGGCCGAGGAAGAGGCCGTGGACGAAATAACTATCGTCATCATCATCATCCGTATAATGGAAATTCCTCTCGCCACTTGAAGTGGAACAGAGATGATGATAGAAACAACTCTTCGATTGGGCAAAATGTGCGACAAAACAATGAAAAAAGTTCATGTTTTAGGTGTGGCATGAGAGGCCACTGGGCACGCACATGCTGAATGACGAAACATCTAGTTGATCTTTATGAGAGATCACAAAAAGGGAAAAATGTTGAGACAAATTTCCTTGAAAACGATCCTGAAGATCTTAATTTTTGATTTTGGTGATATGGCCAATGTCGACATGACCAATACCATTAGTGATGATATTGGTCATGAATAATAAATTAACATAGGAATGAAGCTATGGTCCGAGTTTGAGATAAAAGCTGTGGAAAAAGTAACATGTTGTTATGTAGGAACATTATCTGTTTTTCCTATGTATACTAGCATGCTTACAATTTAGTTAATATATGTATTTTGCATTCAATGTGTTATTATATTTATTCATCTTATTTTTCTTTCTCTCATATTGAAATAGATCACAAATATGTTTGAATCCAAAATCCAAGGAGGAGATTTATGTCTTGCAGACAACGCTACTACGCATATCATACTTAAAAAATAAGAAATATTTTTCTTATCTCAAAATTGACAATGCTAATGTCAACACTATATCTGGTAATGCCAAAATAATTGAAGGATTTGGCAAAACAATTTTCCTAATGTCTGGAGGCACGAAATTCATGATAAATAATGCATTGTTCTTTCCTAAGTCTCAAAGAAACTTGTTAAGTTTCAAAGACATTCATCTGAATGGATATCATATTGAGACTATGAATAAGTGGAATGATGAATATCTTTGCATTACCTCAAACACTTCCGGAAGCAAGTGTATATTGGAAAAATTGCCATCTCTATCATCTGGATTGTATAATACAATCATAAGAATATTTGAATCATATTTTACAGTAAACCTGAAGTTTACTGAAACATTTAAAGCTTGGCATGATAGATTGGGGCATCCAGGATCAATAATGATGCGTAGAATTATTGAGAATTCTAGTGGTCATCCATTGAAAAACCAGAAGATTTTTCAATCTAATGAACTCCATTGTGAGGCTTGTTCTCAAGGAAAGTTGATAATTAGACCATTACCAACTAAAGTTGGATATGAATCACCATCATTTTTGGAACGAATTCAGGATGATATATGTGGACCTATCCATCCACCAAGTGGACCATTCCAATACTTTATGGTATTAATTGATCTTCTAGCAAATGGTCGCACGTATGTCTATTATCAACTCGCAATACGACATTTGCCAAGTTCCTTGCACAAATAAACAAACTGAGAGCACAATTCCCAGATTATATTATTAAGAAAGTTAGACTTGATAATGCTGGTGAATTTACATCTCAATCATTCAATGATTATTGTATGACAATAGGGATTGATGTTGAACATACAGTAGCCCATGTTCATACACAAAATGGTTTGGCTGAATCGTTGATCAAACGTATTCAACTCATTGCCAAACCATTAATGATGAGAACAAAGCTCCCTACTTCTATATGGGGTCATGTTGTTTTACATTGATTCGCCTCAGGCCAAGTGCATATCACAAGTACTCCCCAATACAGTTGGCATTCGGACGAGAGCCGAATCTATCCCATCTAAGAGTTTTTGGTTGTGCGGTATATGTACCAATTGCTCCACCACAACGCATAAAGATGGGACCACAAAGGAGATTAAGAGTATATGTTGGGTATGAATCCCCTTTATAATAGAATATGTTAAACCAAAAACGGGTGACGTTTTTACGGCACGCTTTGCCGATTGTCATTTTAATGAAGACAAGTTTCCACCTTTAGGTGAATAGTGGAAACAAGTGAGAAGAGAGATCAAATGGTGCACATCATCATTATTGCACCTTGACCCTCCTACAAAGCAACATGAACTGGAAGTTCAAAAGATCATACATTTACAAAATGTAGCAAATCAATTGCCAGATGCATTATAGATACAAAGAGAGTGACAAAGTCACATGTAGCTGCTATAAATGCTCCTGCCCGAATTGAAATACCAAAAGGGCTACCAAATGATAAAATGACAAATGAATCTAAGACACGCCTGAAGCGTGGACGACCCATTGGTTCAAAGGATAAAAATCATCGCAAAAGGAAAGTGATTGAAAATCCCTAATCACATGAAAGTGTTCCAGAAGAAACACACGATCGTGAAATTGTTCCAGAAGAAACACACGATCATGCAAATCTAGTAAGCCCTGCAGGCAATGATAACCATGAGATTTCCATTAATTACATGTGTAATGGAAAAATATGGAACTGAGATGAAATTGAGAGTATTGATGATATATTCTTTTATTCGGTATCCCAAAAATTAATGACGGGACTAAAGATCCCGAACCAAAATCTGTATCTGAATGTCAAAAGAGACATGACAAGATCAAATGGATAGATGCCATGAAGGCTGAATTAAATTTGTTGAATAAACGAAAAGTATTTGGATCTATCGTTCTCACACCTGAAGCTGTGAAACCCATTGGATACAAATGGATTTTTGTTCGAAAGCGAAATGAGAAAGAGAGAGAGAGAGATTTATTCAGAGTGAATGATTTCATACAAGGCTCGCCTTGTTGTACAAGGTTTTTCCCAAAGGCATGTGATTGATTATGAAGAAACGTATTCTCCTGTAATGGATGCTATTACGTTCAGATATCTAATCAACTTATCGATTTCGAAAAATCTAGATATGCATCTCATGGATATTGTAACGACTTATTTATACGGGTTATTAGATGATGATATCTATATGAGAATTCCTGATGGAATCAAGGTGCTTGAAGCACTAAGCTCAAAGCCCAAATAGTTATGTGCAATTAAACTACAACGATCTCTATATGGATTAAAGCAATCCGGTCGCATGTGGCATAATTTCTTAAGTGAGCATTTGTTGAAAGACGGATATGTGAATGATCAATTATGTCCATGTGTCTTTATAAAGAATACGACAGTTGGATTTGCAATTATCGCTGTCTATGTAGATGATCTGAATATCATTGGAACTCCAAAGGAAATCCAAGAAGAAGTTGATTACCTAAAGGGAGAATTTGAAATGAAAGATCTTGGACAGACCAAATATTGTCTTGGTTTACAAATAGAACACTTACATAGTGGAAAATTTGTACACCAATCAAATTAGACAAAAAGGGTTTTGAAGTGCTTTTATATGGATAAGACAAAACCCTCTCACTAGCCCCATGATTAATAGATCACTGAATGCTGAAAAAAGATCAATTTCGTCCTTGTGAAGAGAATGAAGAGATACTTGGTCATGAAGTACCATACTTAAGTGCTATTGGAGCTCTCATGTACCTTGCTAATTGTACCAGACCGGATATAGCATTTGCTACAAATCTATTGGCAAGATATAGTTCATCTCCATCACGAAGACACTGGAATGGTATCAAGCACATATTTCGTTATCTTCAAGGGACGATTGATTTGAGATTATTTTATCCCAAAGGATCAAAGGATGAAATGGTTGGTTTTGCAGATGTGGGTTATTTGTCTGATCCTCATAAGGCCAGATCACAGACCGGCTATGTCTTCACGATGGGTGATACTGCAATTTCCTGACGTTCTCAAAAGTAAACGCTAGTTGCTACATCGTCAAATCATGCTGAGATGATCGCACTTCATGAAGCCAGTCGAGAGTGTGTATGACTTCGATCTATGACTCAGCATATTCAAAATGCCAGTGGACTACCTATCAACAAAGACCCGACAGTATTATTTGAAGACAATGCCGCATGTGTCGCCCAAAGTAAAGAGAGATATATCAAAAGTGACAGGTCCAAACATATCCCCCCGACGCTCTTTTTATACACTCAGGAACTTGAAAAGAAGAAAGATGTCAGCATCCAATATGTTCGATCAAGTGATAATGCTGCAGATTTATTTACGAAGGCACTCCCTACTACAACCTTTAGAAAGCATGTTCATAATATTGGGATGCGAAACCTACGAGATTTACAAAGGTGATTTCTCTTGACCTTTGTCAGTTCAAGGGGGAGCATATATGGCTGTACTCTTTTTCTCTTTATCATGGTTTTTTTCCACTGGGTTTTCCATGAAAAGGTTTTTAACGAGACAGTCCATGCACACAATTCAAATTTAAGTTGTATACGTTTTTCCTTATGTCCGATTTTTTCCCTACTGGGTTTTTCGACTTAAAGGTTTTTAACGAGACACACTTAGTCAACTTACAATGCTATGTTCAAGGGTGAGTGTTATGTAATAAATGAACATAGCTGGCATAGGTAGGATGGCTACATAGCTAGCATAGGTAGGATGGCTTGGTTTGTCAACATTGGCAGACGAATTGGCAAACATCTTCGTTCATTGCTCGATTATAAATACCGAGCAATGTAAGGTTATTGTATAGACGAATCCTACTCTGAATAATACTCGCTCTCTCTTTCTCTCATACACTCTTTGTTCTAATTTTTGGTTACTTTATAACAATGTTTTGATTTATGGGTTTTTTTGGTTTCCTTCTGTTTGCTTTCTCTCGCAAAAACCCTTATACTGTTATACCCGCCACCCTCTCCATTAAAGTCAACTTTGAAATCTGTAAGTTTCTTTCTTCTCTTAGAATTTTGCGACTTATGTGTTTTAAATTGATTTCAAACAAGTAAGATTTTCACATTACTCTTCAGTTCACTTATGCATGATTTAGAATTTTTACAGCTCAAATCTTTGTATTGATTGCCTTGATTAACGCTTTAAACAAATTCTTCTTCTTTATATCTATGCAGCAACAAGTTTCACTGAAAAGGAAAAGAATATCTATTCTTCTTCACGGATTGTTAAACGGAGGCAAAACAGAAAACACCGTAGTCATTCCCCGATCCGCCACAACAATAGATGCGTCGCCCATCAATGTAGACCAATTGCACCGTCAGAACGAGCACCACCAGCGAGATGAGTCAACGGATAGCACAAGTAACTCCTGTGGCTGTGATGATTAAATGACATGTTTTTAATTTTTGATTTGTTCATTCTGGTCAAATCCACTCAAAATAGTTGGAATTTGGCGTTATGAATTTAATGAGTATCCATAGTTAAATCAACAACCCGTTTAGTGGAGCACCATTTTCAAACCAACCCTTACGTAACTCAACGCAAACCCCACCCACCTAGCCCGACCTGGATCCTTCAACATTTGTAATAACTAGTAAGGTTCACGTGCGTTGCACGTGGTTAACGCACGTGGTGTTAATGGTTTTTTAAAGTGATTTGTCAGTTTCTTAAGTTTTTTGTTTACTTTTAATTATTGAATTCTTTTTGTGTTTTAATCTTTATAGTTTTGAGACTTATAAATTGTATTGTTGTGTGTTTAGGTTTTTTCGATATTTTGTTTTTCGGTAATTTATAATGTAAGCTTTTAGTCATTATATTGCAACTTATCATACACATTTGTCTTTTTTATTGTTTATTTTTAAATCTTTTTTTAATACCAAACATGAATTTATTCACTTTTATCGGTGTTGGAATTGAAAACAATTCAAACTTACTTTCTTAGATAAACACATTGTTGTTGGAGACTTAGCTTATGTCGTTTATGAAATTTATGACTCTCTTTGAAAAATAATAAATTGTTTTATATAAATCAAACTGACAATTCCAAAGTATATACTTACACTCTAAAATACAAAATTCACCCAGTATCTATAAAGTCTCATTTTACTACTCAACCTAACTTTTGTGTCATTTTCATATGTCATTGTGTAAGTTTTTTCTAGTTTGTCCCCTAGACACTACTAAGGTTACCAATATGACATTAAGGTGCACATGGTATTTCACGTGAAGGACATTTTGGTCATTTTCAACAATGTTTTCTGTGCTTTTATTACCCAAAAAAAACTTCATTTTCTTATTCTCCGACAATGCTTTCTCTGCTTCTTCTCCAACAATGATATCTTATTTAAATTTTAAGTGAGATAAAACTCAAGAGTGTATAAATCTTTTATTCAAATTTTTATATAGAAAAATAAATAAAAATAGTGCAGAATCATATCAGAGAGAGATAAAACACAAGAAGAGGATCACATTCAGGTGTCAAGGCCGCCATGAATAAGAACCCACAAAAAAATAAAGTTGTCAGAGCTGCCGATGTTAAATGACCAAGCCACAAACACAATGCATAAGCATACATGATGAATTTCAAAACTCATATTTGAATTCATCACAGATGCATACGACAATGATGAGGCACGTCATGATTCAATCCGTCTTCATCGTCCCTAACTTAAACTCCAACAAATTTCTCCTTGGTACCATTGATATAGTTTATGGTTTGAATTGAGAAAATTCTCGATTTTAAACATTATTTGTAACCATTTTTATCACTACGATTACCACACGTTACATCACAATCACCAAATTTGATATGGAATATGGAAGTTATAACTTTATTATATAGTTAACAATTTAGTATTTAAAAAATGTTTTTATATAAAAATAATAATAAATAATTGTTTCAATAATTCAAAAATAATTATATGATCAAATTACAATTTCCCCCAAGGTATCCACCAAATCGTATAATGTACCCCAACCTAAGGTTTGTTCCATAATGATATCTGACATTACATTTTTTTTCCATTTTCCAACCTATTAGTGATGGATGCTAGAATATTCACGTTAAATAGAACATGGTCTTCCACGAGCGGGGTAAAAATGACATTTTCATTATCTGCTTTATGAATAAATGTATTAAAAGTAAAAAACTCTAATCTCACACACTCTCCTTCCCTCTTCTCCCGATGCAAGTGCCCATCTCTCGCTCCACCAAAATAGCCGCCATCGCCAGCCTAAACCCTTCCCACTTCGGTCACGCCTATCACAACTTTGGCGCTGTCCTTCTTCGATTCTAGCCAAACTCAATCTCTGATCTTCCTCATTCTATCTCATGCAAAACTCCCGCCTAAAGTAGAAATCAGAGGGTATATACTATATATACTTACTAAAACCCTAGTAAAAACATGCGATTAACAAAAAACACATAACCCTTATCGACAAATTAATCGAAAAGACAGACGGGCTTGAATGCAGAGAAATGGTAAGGAAAATGATAACCTTAAAACTAATTATACTACATTCCTTACAACTATGCTTTAAAGAAGTACAAAGTTGTTTTGAACAAAGACATTTTTGCGCTTGAAGGATTAGTAGTAAGGAAAATTATAAAATTAGTTGTAAGGCTAGCAATGTTGTTATTTTAATTTGTCTTCATAATTAAATTTAGAATTTATTTAATTTATACACCCATCACCATTACCACCACTACCACCTCAAATAATACTATTAGCCTATAAATCAATTTTTTTAATTTTATCTTATTTATTTGTTTAATTTCTTACTCATTTATTTAATGTCGTATTCCACATAAATCACCACTTTCATGCTTAAAATCGCCCCCACCACTACCATCATCCCTGCAAATGCCACCACAGCTATCACCACTACCAAGAAACGTGTCCACCTTGCCTTGCTAAAATGGAAAAATAACATATCTTTAGCTTCCGTTAAGTGGAACTACTTTCTTCAAACGACTTTCCTATCGATTCTAACTTAATTTCTTCTCTAACAAAACGTACAGATTTGTCAATTACGTTCTCTATTTTTCTTTCTCTTCTTGACACTATATCACCTTTCCTTAAGACGTTTCTCTTAGCTTATTCATACGCAATTACTAAGCACGCTATAGATTTGCTTAATATCTCGATTCTCACCAACCAATGTATTATTATAGTTACAATTTTTCATATAGCTCTAATAATGTCATTCCCAACATATGATGTCTCACTTTCCTACATGTTTTTTCTATTTGTCCTCTCCCGTCTATGGGCATTAAAAATAGTGATGAAAAATCGTGTACATAAGGATTATTTTGGTCATTTTGCTTGTGGCCCAAAGTGGGATTTGTTATAATTTCATCATTTAGTTTGCCATTTAATATTTAAAATATTTTTTTAATTAAAAAATAATTATTTAAATAATCTAAATTTAGTTATACTTTGTCTGATATTTAAATTCAACATTAAAAAATGCATTACTTCAAAAAATGAAATTTAAAATTTAATTTTTAGCCCTCACTTTCTTTCCTCAACCCCATCATTTATAAACTCACCACCACCACCACTAACACCTCAAATTTTACCATTAGTCCAAAATTTAATTTTTTGATTTGATTTTATTTCATTTTCTAATTTCTTACTCTTTCCTTCGAAGTAACCAATTTGGAAAACCCATAAATGATAGACACACCACCACCACAACCTTAAATTTCACTTTTTTCAAACTCAAATTCAATTTTTTTGAATTTTCAAACTTTCAAATTGAATCTGAAACCCATATGGATATTTGAAAATTTGATGATTAGGAAATCTCACAACGATGTATTTTATCTAATCCACTACTGTCATCCCTAAAATTACTATCACCACAACCTCTAACACCATCATCCATGCGGTCGTACGCACCACCATCACCATCACCAAGAAACGCATTCACCTCGCCTTATTAAAATAGAAACATAGAATCTCTTTAGCTTCTGATTAGTCGGACTTATTTTTCGAACGTCTCTTATTTCTTACCTCCTATACACTTTCGGTGTCAAATTACTAAGTAAGGAGATAATCTAATTTAGGATGGAGCTACTTGAAAGGATGTTGATTGGTGACAATTTCTTTCAATTAAAGGAGGGTTGTGGTAGAAGAAAAGAAAGTTGATTGCCAGGGGAGGAGAATAGAGAGATTCTCACATGTAACTACTCTGGGTTCTATGAAGAGGAGCAAGCAAGTTAAGACAAAAGAGGTTAGAGGTTTGGAACCATGTTATGGGAATGAGTAAAATATTCTAAACCTAGTTATTTGTGCTTACTAACAGTGGTTTGTTTGTAATATTTATAAGTTAGAAGCAGTATGATAGTTTTTAAGGTTGCTTGTAGAAGTCTGAAAATTCAAAAAAGTAAACTGTAGATTTTGGCTTTCTTTTGTAACAAAACGCACAAATTCATCAATTGGTTCTTCATTTTCTTCATTTATTGACATTATGACACACTTTCTTAACCCACTTCTCTTAGCTTATTCATGGATAATAGCTAAAGACGCTACATATTTTTGCTTAATATCTTGATACTCACTAACAAATATATTATTATAGTAACATTTTTTCATTTACTTCTATAATGTCTTTACTGAGTAAAACCATATTATTTAAGAATGTAATATCATATTATTTTTTAGTTTCAAATAAATTTTTAGTCTCTCGACTGAGTAAGGGTATTTTTGTTATTTTAGAAAATATTGGACGACATTTGTAACGATAATGGTAGGAGGGAGAAACTGATAAGAAAGTAAAAATACAAGACGAAATAAATAGAATTCAAAACTGTAGGACCTAACTTTAAAACATGTACAAGTCAAGGGATGAAATTATTATTTGATTATTAATGGAATTAATTAGTCCCTGATAAATTTACTTGTTTGACCTTAATTAATGGTAGATGATTTATTATATTTGAGGCTATTTTTTTCCAAACATTATTTGTTGTCATGGTAAATTTACTTGCTTTGTTCTTAATTAAATGGTGGGTGGTTTATTTGGTGAAGGGTTATTTCTATCCATCTGTTAAATTGTAAGAAACAAACTTGACTTTTATAGTAACTATTAAGATTTACGTGCGTTGCACGTGATGTTAATGGTTTTTTAAAGTGATTTGCCAATTTCTTAACTTTTATGTTTACTTTTAATTATTGGTTTTTGTGTTTTAATCTTTACATTTTTTGAGACTTATAAATTGTGTTGTTGTGTGTTTAGGTTTTTCGATATTTTGTTTTTCGGTCATTTATAATGTAAGCTTTTTGTCATTATATTGTAACTTATCCTACACATTTGTCATTTTTATTGGTTATTTTTAAATCTTTTTTTAATATCAAACATGAATTCATTCACTTTTATCGGTGTTAGAATTGAAAACAATTCAAACTTACTTTCTTAGATAAGCACATTGTTGTTGGAGACTTTGCTTATGTCGTTTCTAGAATTTATGACTCTCTTTGAAAAATAATAAATTGTGTTATAGAAATCAAACTCGCAATCTCAAAGTATATACTTACACTCTAAAATACAAAATTCACCCAAAGTATCTATAAAGTCTCACTTTATCACTCAACCTAACTTTTGTGTCATTTTCATATTTCATTGTTTAAGTTTTTTATAGTTTGCCCCCTAGACACTACTAAGGTTACCAATATGACGATAAGGTGCACAACTGCACATGATATTTCACGTGAAGGGCATTTTGGTTATTTTTAACAATGTTTTCTGTGCTTTTATTACTCAAAATGAAACTTCATTTTCTTATTCTTCGACAATGCTTTCTCTGTTTCTTCTCCAACAATGACATCTTATTTAAATTTTAAGTGAGATAAAACTCAAAAGTGTATAAATCTTTTATTCAAATTTTTATATAGAAAAATAAATAAAAATAGTGCGGAATCATATATATCAGATAGAGATAAAACACAAGAAGATGATCATGAATAAGAACCACAAAAATTTCAGTGTTAAATGACCATGAATAAGAACCCACAAAAAAAAACAGTCGCCGATGTTAAATGATGCATAAGCCAAAACACATACACGATGAATTTCAAAACTCATATTTGAACTTATCAGAGATATATACGACAAATGATGAGGCACGTTATGATTTAATCCGTCTTCATCGTCCCTAGCTTAAACACCAAAAAATTTCTCCTTGGCACCATTAATATGGTTTATGGTTTGATTGGAGCAAATTCTCGATCTTAAACATTATGCGCTACCATTTTTATCATTTTTACATTTTTATCATTACCACACGTTACATCACAATCACCAAATTTGATATGTAATATGGAAATGCTACAAAATTACGTTGAGGGCCAAAATGGATTTGGAGGATACCTTAGGGGACAATGTGTATTTTGGACTAATTTTGATGGGGCGAACATATGATTAGCTCCCAAAATTACACACTATATCTCACATTTGACCCCATCCTACGAAGTGTCTCACTTTCATACATTATTTTTCTATTTGTCACACTTTACTCCTTCCCGCGCGTCTATGAGTGTTAAAAATAGTAACGTATGGAAAATGATATGTGCATATCACGTGAATATTATTTTGGTCATTTTGCTTAGGGTGGAAAATGAGATTTAGTTATAACTTTATTATATAATTAACCATTTAGTATTTAAAATATGTTTTTAAATAAAAATAATAATAAATAATTGTTTCAATAATTCAAAAATAATTATATGACCAAATTACAATTTCCCCCAAGGTATCCACCAAATTTGTCTCATAATGATATCCGGCGTTACATTTTTTTTTCTATTTTCCACACTATCCGTGATGGACGTTAGAATATCCACGTTAAATAGCACATGATCTTCCACGTGCGGGGTAAAAATGACATTTTTATTATCTGCTTTGAGGGTAAATGTATTAAAAGTAAAAAAACTCTAATCTCACACCTGCTCCTTCCCTCTTCTCCCGGTGCAAGTGCCCATCTCTCGCTCCACAATAATAGCCGCCATCTCCAGCCTAAACCCTTCCAACTTTGGTCACGCCTATCACAACTTTGGCGCCGTCTTTCTTCGATTCTAGCCAAACTCCATCTCTGATCTTCCTCATTCTATTCCATACAAAAGTCGCGCCTAAAGTACAAATCAGAAGGTATATACTATACTTACTAAAAATCCTAGTAAAAACATGCGATTAAAAAAAACACATAACTCTTATCGACGAATTCATCGGAGAAAAAAAGATGGGCTTGAATGAAGAGAAATGGTAAGGAAAATGTTATCCTTAAAACTAATTATACTACTTTCTTTACAACTATGCTCTGAAGAAGCGCAAAGTTGTTCATGAACAAAGACATTTGTGCCCTTGAACTCTTAGTAGTAAGGAAAATTATAAAATTAGTTGTAAGGCTAGCAATGTTGTTATTTTAATTTGTCTCATAATTAACTTTAGAATTTATTTAATTTATACACCCACCACCATTACCACCACTACCACCTCAAATAACACCATTAGCCTAGAAATCAATTTCTTTTATTTTATCTTATTTCTTTGTTTAATTTCTTACTCCTTTGTTTAATGTCGATTCCAACTAAATCACCATCATCATGCTTAAAATCGCCCCACCACCACCAAAGATCCCCGCAAATGCCGCCAGCTTTATCACCACCACCAAGAAACGTGTCCACCTTACCTTGCTAAATGGAAAAAATAACATATCTTTAGCTTCCGTTATGGAACTACTTTCTTCAAACGACTTTCCTATCGATTGTAACTTAATTTCTTCTCTAACAAAACACACGATTTGTCAACTAAGTTCTTTCATTTTTCTTTATCTTCTTGACATTATAACATCTTTCCTTAACGCTTCTCTTAGCTTATTCACATGCAATTACTAAGCACGCTATAGATTTGCTTAATATCTCGATACTCACCAACCAATGTATTATTATAGTTACAATTTTTCATATACCTCTAATAATGTCATTCCCAACCTATGATGTCTCACTTTCCTACATGTTTTTTCTATTTGTCTCACTTTGTCCTCTCTCCGTCCATGGGCATTAAAAATAGTGATGTAAAATCATGTACATGAAGATTATTTTTGGTTATTTTGCTTGTATGCAAAGTGGATTTGTTATAATTTCATCATTTAGTTTGCCATTTAATATTTAAAATATTTTTTAATTAAAAATAATTATTTAAATAATCCAAAATTAGTTAAACTTTGTCCGATATTTAAATTCAAAGTTAAAATGCATTACCCAAAAAATGAAATTTAAAATTTATTTTTTAGCCTCACTTTCTTTCGCCAACCCCATCATTCATAGACTCACCACCACCACCACTACCACCTCAAATTTTACCATTAGTCCAAAATTTAATTTTTTGATTTGATTTTATTTCTTTCTAATTCCTTACTCCTTCCTTCAAGTAACCCATTTGGAAAACCCATCAATGATAGACACATCACCACCACAACCTTACACTTTTACAAACTCAAATTCAATTTTTGAATTTTAAAATTTCAAATTGAATTTGAAACCCATATGGATATTTGAAAATTTGATGATTAGGAAATTTCACAACGATGTATTTCA
>JABEVN020000930.1:0-27312 GCA_013146195.2 Codonopsis lanceolata | reverse complement strand
TCACCATAGGCAACGGCTACTAGTAATTAAATAACGTCTATACTTCACAATTCCAACCTTTCTTAAATTCTAGACCAAGTCTACAACCGGCGTAAATTCTAAGCGTCTCTAAACATCAACACTTCAACAAAATTGCGGTGAAACATCATACTTGTTCACGCACTAAAATCAGCCCATAAATCGCACAACTTAACTTTTCGCACTTATCGAGTGTATCCTACTCGCATAATAATCATAAACAATATTATAGATGTATATTATTCATCACCTTAACATATCTCCATAGAGTATGCAAGTATCATATCAAACTAGTAAGTATCATCATACAATTCATGCTTCATATATATATACATATATATACATATATTCATACCTCGGCTCTTAATATAGGCCTACAAAGCGCAACCCCATAATACCATTGATTACTATCGTCATTAAGTAACATAAATTCATCTCCAATGCTCTTTATATATAGTATAGTCCTATATACATAGACTACACAAGAATCCACAAACCATGTGTGATTACCTACCCAGATAAATCACAAATCAAACAATATCACATACCAACACCACATTGGGGCTTTATCCCCAATCAAGCAATAAACCAATAATATGCAATACACCATGTAATGTATGTATGAATGCACATGAGCTACCGATAAGGACGTGTACTCATAATAACAATAATACTAGTAACAACGGTATAATATATATAGAACATACCTTCCTATTCGGATAGGTTTCAAAACTCATGATGGCCAACCGCCCGCCACGACCTCTGACTCTAGGTCGACCATCACCATCTCTTGGAGCCACAAGATTGTTAGCTAGCACTCCCAGACCGATTAACTCTCATCCTTGGGCAATCTTCTGAACATGATCGCCACAAGCAAAGCACTTTCTGCTTTACCCAACATCTATTCTCGGCGTGTCCCGTTCTCATACAAAAATTACATATCAACTCGCCGCCTCGTCGTCTCTAGAGGTAGGAACATCACTCCATCTACCCATGCGTGCGATTCCTTGACTAACTTTCGAGGTGCTACTTGCTCTCAATATTATCATCACTCTTAATAGCCCTCGAGGTTCTCTTTTGAGCATACTCCTCGATGTCCAACTCCATCGCATAAGCACGATTCACGCGACATCTCGGTACTCAGGTGGAAATTTGTAATGGGATAAGCGAGCGATACTTCATCCTTAGGCCTTTTACAAACCGATGGGTCTTCTTAGCCTCATCGGTACTAAGTAACCACAATAACGAGCCAACTCACGTGAACTTCATTGAATCTTGGGCCCACAGTCATATCTCCTTGTTCTAGTGCAATGAATTCCATTTCTCTTCTTTCCCGAACTACTGTCGGAATAAAGCGTGCCCTAAACTCCATTATGAAGTTTTCCCACACTTGAGGCACTCCATGGTGTCTCCAACTATCTCGTAACACATGCCACCAATGGTCGGCACCACTTCAACTTAAACACGCTAGGGTCACCATCTCTTGACGTACAACCCATAAGCTGCAAAGATCTTCTCCATGCTTTCTAACCAATGTTACGCTTTAGAAGCATCGGGCTCTCCAACAAGCTCTCGGGTTTCAACCTCAAGAACCTCCCAAGTATAGAGAATTGTCTTCCCCTCTAAACATTTGTTGAGGAGTCACACGCGGATCATTAACGTTTTCCCTCTCTCATTACCACGGCGGTACTCGAGCGAGTCTGCTGGAACTAGCTCCACGCCAAGCTCACGACATAATATACCTACAAGGAACACTCGGCGTTAAAAATCTCAACAATAAACCCAACCCAACTAGGCCAAGGAACCTATCTGGCGAAATAGCTAACCAATAGCTCGATACCAAGCTGTGACGACCGACCGGATCCCAGGCGAGATCCCAAGGTCGTCGGTCGGGACAAGCTAAGAGACAGCACCTACTAAGCATAATGGTGCGAGTCAAAGATGAGCCAACAAGCTCGAGGCAGAGAAGACAAAGCCATAACGGCGTTACGGAATAATAAAAACTAAAACCTGCGGAAGCAAAAACAAAATGGGACCCGAGCTAACAAGCTCCAAAATAAAAACAACCAAAGAGATAGTAAATCTCTCGGCCCAAAAATTCGGACGCACGTGACGCAACATTAGACACGCAACAAACCATCGGCATCTAAAGGCCGGCAAACCAACAAAGTCCCAACGATAAACAACCACTCAGCGGCTATAACATGCGGAGGGACAATTCAACTACAACAATATTATTTCAAATACTAAACCACCAACCAAGATCTCACGACTAAAGCTTTCGGAGATAGAAACAACAATAACTCAGTACTAGAATAAACGAGCCACACTTGCTCGAAATGGCAACGGAAACAACTTCTTCTAAAGATACAACAACTCGGCTATATTAGCCGACTCCCAAATACATAACAATAAAATACTAACATAAACTACCCAGTAAAGTCTATGTAACTTTACATCCGTGTCTCACAAACAAATACAATAATAATAATAATATCTCCAAGCTTATTGCCTGGAAGACCACCTGCTAGAAATCGCTATCCGAAGTCGCCACGCGTACTAACGGGATCACTTGCACACACTAGGAAAACAACCACACGGAGTGAGTCATAATGACCCAGTAAGTTACTAAATGCAACTGTATGGCATATTATGTCATGGCATGGCATAATGCACAAGCATATATAAAAATCATGGTATCATACTAGTATACCAACAAGAAACATGTACTTAATTTTCAAAGCACAAAAACTCACATAAATCATGTAGCATAATATCTTTCATATAAATGCTCATAATTAAATATGTGTAACAAGAAACGTAAATCGAACCGTTACAACCAAAATCCGGGTCCAACACCCAACCAAACTTACCATGGGATTCATCCTCAAACCAAAATCCGGGTTCAACACCCAACCAATCATACCTTGGGTTCATTCCCCAAATAATCACAACTCATCAGTTTTCCATTAATGAGTACTCGTTACATTCATCCAATCCCTGGATGAGAAATGGGAGCTCGAAATTAGGCGAGATGGCTCTATCTCGAGACCACATCCCACTATTGGCCAAATAGTGAGGAGAAAGGGAACCAATGCAACGATTCATAGCGATTGTTTCCAAAGACTATGAATCGTCCCATTCTTGACACTACGACCAAACCCGCCAACTGGACTTAAACCAAAATGATCAAGTAGATATTTACTTGCATAAACCAATGAGACCAAGTTAATTAATATCAGTCTCATTAAATCATGTAGGACATAATGCTCTACAACATCTCATAAATCATGCACATATTTGCATATAAACAAGTAGGACATAATGCTCTACGAAATCTCATGAACAATGCATATATTTGCATATGACCAACATGTTCAACTAACTTACAAGTTACAAGATTAGTTCAAGAACCACATATTGAGGTACTCATTATTCCTCAAGTCATCACCCAAATCAAAAGATAGCATATAAGCTTAATAAATCATAATGTGAGGTCTACAATAATCCTCAACTCAAAATCAAACCAAAGACTACTACGTTAGTCTAAGAATATCCACAATTCAAGACTTAATATTTTAGTCTTTATTTTAAGTATACGGACTCAATCATAGTCCTAATCGTCGTATATGATCGACATCACTAACACCATACTCAAGAACCTCATGACTACTCGTAGTCATTTTCTCTAAGTGCTTTTATATGCCGCGACCAAAATCCTTAAGGAGATGATTCTTTCTTAATCTTCTCTTAATTATACTCGTGACCATACGTTGGTCTCTAATGTCCCGATGCTCTAACAAGCATGCTCAAAATATATTTCTAATAAGTCTCCATAACATGAATGTCTCAATTGGACACAAACCCAAAAACCCGGTGTGCACAATCATAACCAAACAAAACCCAAACATTGTAGGGTTTCAACCCAAGCTCATTATCATTTTATTGGCCTTATAACGACTCCGTTGAGTCTTAATACTACATTTCATTCTTTATGTGTTTCATAAATCCACACTTTAATATTTCATTAAAGTGTACAACAAAATCCCAATATTCATTCGGGCTTGATTCCCAAGCCTAAAAATCCATAAAGTTCATCATAATCATAATTCCATTTAAAGTTTGGAGACTATGCATTTCACAACATTAATCAAACGAAATCCAATCGTTGTAGGATTTCAACCCAAGTTCGTTAAGCACGTTATCAAACTTATAATGACTCCGTTGAGTCTAATGTACACTTTCAAAAATTAGGGCATAGAAGCTTGGGCTACAATACCCTCCCATGTTCATAACTAACATCAATCACCATATTCCCAAGTTCATTAAACCCACATAATCCCAACAAAACACTTAACAAGGCAACATAGGGCAATTTCACATTTTTGTGCATAAACCCATTTAGGTCACCTCACCAATCATGCCTACCAAACATGAACAAATCACATAAAATTGATTAATATACTATACTACTCATGTATATTATACTAATCAAGGTTTTAATCATATTCATCCAAGCCAATTCATCATTTGGGCATATACCCTTCCAAGTAACTTCACCAATCATGCTCACAACACATGAATAAATCACATAACAAGGATGAATAGGCTACTCTACATATTAATAACATGCTAATCAAGGTCCCAAGTAGGTTCATCCAAGCAAAATCTCTATTTAGAAATCTAGGGTTCATGGCATCTCTAGAAAAGCCCTAAATGCACCCATTGACCTCACATAGCACAATGGTTGTTTTCCCTAGGGTCAATGGGGCAAAAACAAAGAGAAATAAGAGTAGTAACTTACCTCAAATCAGCTCCTTCAAGCCACAAATTCGGAATTCCAATCGGTGGGATTTGTTCTCCTCAACCTCCTCTTCAATTCCATGGCTTGGTTTGGGAAACGAAGCTCTCAAGCTTTGGAATCCATGGATGGACCTTCAAGAACCCTAGAAGACTCTCTCTCTAGCTCTCAAGAAGCTCTATCCCGTTTTTTGAAGTCAATGGCTGAATATGAGAGGTTAGACTTGGTGTTTGTGGTCTAAAAGGGTTAGGGAATAAGTGGGTGATGTGTCTAAATGTTGTGCGGGTTCCTCTTTAATTAAACCCACTAATCAAACCTTAATTAACTCCCCTCACATGTTAAGACATCACTAGGACTAAGTATGGTGTTAGGAGGGGTTTAGTTAGGGGTAGGATGGATATTTCACAACAAAAAAATCAAGAAAATGTGCTGCTACTCTATGCTACAAAGATGCAGCGCCTTGGCGTCCAACTTGCGACGGCTCCAGTTTGAACACCGTTCGACAAAACGACACGATTTCTTCTCCTACCACTCTGTAAATGTCTTAACTAAAAGCCTTAAAAATGCCAAACAAAACAAAAAAGATTTCGGGGGTTCCTCGATCAAAACAATTCAGCCGTGTACCGAAATCGGTCCGTAACTGCTGTACAACGGACGAAACTACCAACAATTGAAACAACGAACGAACAAGCATACATACTTGTTTTAAAACATGTTAAAAGACTAATAAAAGGTACCAAACACATACCCAAGGTTACACCAAAACTAAGTGTAAGGAAAATACGAAAAGCGATACGTTAACAAAACGCGACTCGCGAAATCAAACATATGACGACGACTCTACTTTGAACGTCGTGACCACATGTAAACTTTATAAACATGATTATAAAAACTTCAAAGGGCTATAGAATAGGCCTGAATGTCACTCAGATGATGAACAACAGATAGGAGAAAAGAACTCCCGAAAGACGAGACGCTCACACTGTTCACTCTCAAACTACGCGATAAGGAGAATTGCTATCCTCGAAGCGTCAAAACTTCACGAGACTTAAAGAATACATCCAAATAGATGTCTAATGCATCTAAACATGTTATTTAATCATCATGTAAAGATCCAGTACCAAAACGAGGTCAGGAACACGAAACACAAGCGAATTCTCAATCGCGTCGCACTTCGACTATCGTCGAGTTACGACTTGTGACTTTAGCAAGTCCACAACTATATGGCATGTCTTAAAAGTATTTTGGTCTTAATGTGATCTCTCATAATAGCCCTCGAGGTTCATTCCCCAAATAATCACAACTCATCAGTTTTCCTTTAATGAGTACTCGTTACATTCATCCAATCCCCGGATGAGAAATGGGAGCTCGAAATTAGGCTAGATGACTCTATTTCGAGACCACATTCCACTATTGGCCCAATAGTGAGGAGAAAGGGAACCAATGGAACGATTCATAGCGATTGTTTCCAAAGACTATGAATCGTCCCATTACGACAAACCAGTGGACTTAAACCAAAATGATCAAGTAGATATTTACTTGCATAAACCAATGAGACCAAGTTAATTAATATCAGGCTCATTAAATCATGCAGGACATAATGCTCTGCAACATCTCATAAACCATGCACATATTTGCATATAAACAAGTAGGACATAATGCTCTACGAAATCTTATGAACAATGCATATATTTGGATATGACCAACATGTTCAACTAACTTACAAGTTACAAGTTTAGTTCAAAAACCACATATTGAGGTACTCATTATTCCTCAAGTCATCACCCAAATCAAAGATAGCATATAAGCTTAATAAATCATAATGTGAGGTCTACAATAATCCTCAACTCAAAATCAAACCAAAGGCTACTACGTTAGTCTAAGAATATCCACAATTCAAGACTTAATATTTTAGTCTTTATTTTAAGTATACAGGACTCAATCATAGTCCTAATCGTCGTATATGATCGACATCACTAACACCATACTCAAGAACCTCATGACTACTCAGAGTCATTTTTCTCTAAGTGCTTTCATATGCACGCGACCAAAATCCTTAAGCATATGATTCTTTCTTAATCTTCTCTTAATTATACTTGTGACCATACGTTGGTCTCTAATGTCTCGTGCTCTAACAAGCATGCTCAAAATATATTTCTAATACATCCAACTAAGGAATACATCCAACTAGATGTCTAATTCATCTAAACATGTTATTTAATCATCATGTAAAGGTCCAGGACCAAAACGAGGTCAGGAACACGAAACGCAAGCGAATTCTCAATCGCGTCGCATTTCGACTATTGTCGAGTTACGACTTGTGACTTTAGCAAGTCCACAACTATATGACATGTCTTAAAAGTATTTTGGTCTTAATGTGATCTCTCATACACGTCTAGACTCTCTCGCAAACCCAACGAGCAATCAACCAAAGAAGAAATTCGAGCATTGTACGCAATTCAAGCTACCAGGAATCGGGGTCTTACAAGTCCAACATTTTCCGCGCTCGAATACTAGTAACATACTGAAAATTGAAAAATTCTTCGATTAAAAGAAATAATCGATAAATCTAAGAACAACAAAAACATGGATACTGATGGAGTACAATGCAATAAAGATTATTCTTAATCGACTGCAAATTTTGCAAAAAACAAATTTGAAGGAAAATGTCTTGTACTTGGGAAAAGACGAACAGTAGAATTCGATTAATTTTTTTTAAAAAAATCAGATGCTAATCAAGGTTTTTTCTCATCTACTAATAGTTAAAAAAAATTTATTTTAGATGAAAATACACACACACATATATATATGTATATGTATATATATATATATATATATATATATATATATATATATATATATACATATATATATATATATATATATATATAAACTTCTATAATAGTTAGAAAAAACTAGAAAGAAAGACTTACAAGAAGATATAGAAACACCAATCTTAGCCACCAGAGAGATAGAGAGGTAGTGAGCAGTGTGGCGGCACTAGTTGTTGAGAGAAATAGAATAATCAATAGGTTAAATACAAACTATGTTGCTAGTCTATGTATTTATAGGGCTAATCATGCACATTTTCACGTGTTTGGTTGATGACTTGAAAATAATTAAACACATGCTTAATGATATATTTTGATTATCCATTAATTTTTTTAATTAGTTTCTGAAATTTTTTTATCTTTCTTTAGACTGTTTTTTAAAAGTGTCCACTTCTAATCATTCCTTTTATGAATGTATTTATTATTTAACCCTTAGTTAGATTCCTACTTTAATTGATAACGTTCACACTTGACGGCAACTTTCAAGAATACATGTCAATAATAAAAGCATATTGACTTTTTCATAACGCATATCGTGGCAAACATTATTTTTTCTAAAAGTAGGTCTCATGTGAGACTATCTTACTGATCCTAATCCATGAGACTATCTTATATATTTTAATCCGTGAGACTATCTTACAGATCCTGATTCGTGAGACTATTTTACGGATCCTAATCAATGAGACGACAGATTTCCATTCCCTCACAGCTCAGCCCACCAAAAAATGTTTGGTTAGGTATGTGAGTTTCTAATATGTATTTGTGTTGTTAATATGTTAGTTAAACTCTAATTGATGTCATTGTTTACTTTGATATTACTGTTCTGGGTGTTGTTTGTTTTGAGTTAGAAATCATCCTAGGGTGTTTGGGGAATGTTTGGGTCAATAATTGGCATGTTTGGAACATCTTTACGTTGTAAAGGGCATGCGAGCACCACATTGGGTATCTTGAGTGGCATGTGGATAACATTGGGCGCCACCCTAGGCGCTTCGAGCCGGAAAGCTTGACTTTTGTTTTATTTAACCCAAGAACTTTCACTTGAACATTCCTTATCATTCAAGCATTTAAGTGACCTTTCTCACGAAATGCAAGCCCTGAAAAATCATCATTCATTTTATGGCTCTCCTATTTCATATTATTTGAAAGTGTTGGGTACCCAATTTCAAAACAACATGTCTGAATTCAAAATTTTACTAAGATCAGCCAACCTACCTACCTGATATTATTGAAGATGTTGTCTTCCAAGATTTTCTATATTATACATTTGATTGTCCAACAGATTGTCTTCGGCACCGTTGATGTTAAATTCAAGTGCAACAGACTTCATAGTTAGACTTACGAAGTTGTTTACTCATATATTCCATATATTTGAGATACAGATTATACCCATCAAATATATGATGTGAAAAGATAAGTTTTTCGTTGTAATCAATTATTATCAATATTAAAAGTTATATATTATCATTCTATTTAGATGTAGACAAGAAACATACACTTAAGTATTTCACATGACACATTGTCACTATTTTTCCTTTTCGCTAGTTATAGAATTTGTAGGTGTATTGAGCAACAAAATTACACCACCTAGGTTCAATATGCGCTATAAATGCCAAAAGAACAAAACGACGAGTCTCCATCTACTATCTTAACAATTGTAAGCATTAAATGAACATAGCTTTTTATATCATGATTAAAGATACATTAATGTTTAAATTTCACAGCTCGAAGAAATCAAGTACAGAAGCCTTATTTCATGAGTATTTAAGAAGGGTTACCATAATTAATATATGATTTGGTCCTGAACTTCACCCTTCTTCCTATAAAAGTGATATATGTTTTTCATTTTCAATATTGGTCAGTGGACTTCACTTTAACTTGCATATTTGTCCTTCAATTCGTTATCTGAAACAGAATAGTTAAATATTTATGAAAATGACACAATTATCCTTCTTTGAGACTGAGTGGCAGGGGCGAACCTGTAAAATTAGGGGCCTAAGGCCGATCATTTTGAATGGGGCCTTCCTATGTAGCAAAAAAAATATGTTTTTTGAATAACTAAAAAACAATCAAACAAACATAAAATATAATTGAAAAAACACTTCATTGCAAAAGTTATGGGCTTACCACAAAACATATTCCAAAATACTACTTAAATGACGCTCTTCTAGCACATTTAGAAGCAAAATCAGTAATTAAAGAAGAATAATCAATTTTTTCAGACATGTTCTTCTCAATAGATATCATAGCAAGCCCATTCAAGTGTTCTTAAGACATTGTACTCCGAAGATAATTCTTTATTAGCTTCAACTTCGAAAAACTTCTTTCTCCAGATGCAACTGTAACCGGAATAGTCAACAGGATTCGGTAAGCAATTTCTGTTTTCGGAAAACAACCATTAAATTCTTTCAAATAACTCAATACTTGGATAGGGCCTCCTATTTCTGATGGCAAAATATGTTTAACAAGTAGCAATTCCATAAACAAATCATCTTCATCCACATCATCTTGCTTATTATGTGTCAAAATATTTGAACGATTTTTGCAAGAACTTCTCAAACTTGTATCACCTGTGCATTTCTTCAAATCAAACAAGAAGCCAAAAAATATTAGTACTCACGGAATAGCTTGAATCTTTCATCAAGTGAGGTGAGAGTCTTGTCAACAATAAACAAGAAGTACTCTAATCTGAAACTCTCTTGTGGAGAAAAAATGGCCTCTTCACTTGAAGCCTCATCATAATGTATTTTTCTATGAAAGTTCATTCTTTCACGAAAAACCGACTCAACATCCATTTCTAGAGGAAGTTCTTGGGCTTTTATTAAGGCATCCTCGAAACCATGCTCTCTGTATTCACGAAAGAGAGCAATAAGGCCCTTCAATTGGTCTACTGCTATATCGATATGCATGTCTTCACTTTGAAAAGTCTTACTCACAATATTGATAGCATATAGAACTTCGTACCAAATCATTGTGCTAACCAAGAACTCAAAGCTCCCAACTTCATGTACGGCTAATGATTCTGCTTCACTAGATGTTTTGGGATCTTCACTAGAATTTGCTAAATCAAACAAAGCATCCCTAATTTTTTAGACATTAAATTTGATTGGCTTAACACATTCAATGTGGCTCTCCCAACGAGTTTGAGACATTGGTTTAAGTGTAAGGCCATTCGCATGCCTCCTCAATATGTCCCACTGTTTTGTTGAAGATGAAAAAAGTGTATAAAGACGTTTAACCACGCCAAAATAACCTCTAGCCTTAGGAGATGAGTACAGCCATGTCACACAATGCAAGATTCAAACTATTACAACCGCAAGGTGTGTAAAATGGTCCAGCATTGATGCTAAGAAATCTACTTTGTACACCTTTGCGATGCTCTTTCATATTAGAACCATTATCATAACCCTGCCCTCAGATGTCTTCAATGTTCAATCCTAAAAGAGATAAAACATTTTCATGTTTTGAAAAGAGCCCCATTCCTGTTGTATCATCAATTTTTATAAATCCCAAGAAATACTCTACAACTTTAACGGGAGAATCAGTGTCATTCACACAACAAATGTGTAACGACATTTGTTCTTCATCATGACTTA
This sequence comes from Codonopsis lanceolata, assembly GCA_013146195.2. Classification (NCBI taxonomy): domain Eukaryota; kingdom Viridiplantae; phylum Streptophyta; class Magnoliopsida; order Asterales; family Campanulaceae; genus Codonopsis; species Codonopsis lanceolata. The sequence continues at coordinate 16,069 of JABEVN020000930.1, read as the reverse complement.
CATCGGGTGTACAATCAAGTATAACTAAGAAGTATTTTGCCTTCTTTATCTTTTCAATGATAGAACTTTTCACCTCATTAACGAACAACTGAATCAGTTCATTTTGAATTTTGTGGCTAAGGTAGTGATATTGAATTTCCTTCCTTTGAAAACGTCGTATGTGTTATTGCATTATAGGATCGAACTCTGCAATTATTTCAATCATACTTAAAAAATTTCCATTGCCTTCCTCATAAACCTTCTCCTTATTTCCCCTAAAGGCCAAATTGTTTTTTGCAACACTTTTAACAACAGCCATCACTTGTATGAAAACTTGCCTATGGTATTTTTTTTCTCTCATAATTTGTTCTTGCACACTTTTATCTATTGTCTGATTGTGCTTTAGTCTTATCTCGAAATCAATCCATTTTTGCATGCAAACTATGTGATCATTGTTTGATTCATGTTGTTTGAGCCGGATTCCAACATTATGCCAATCTCTAAATCCAGTACTAGACAATTGAGAATCTCCTTCTTTATCATTAAAAAGCTTACAACAAAAGCGAAACACTTTACCAGAGGATCTTGAATAGACAAGCCATTTTCTATCTTGTTTCTCTCTATTAGGCAAGCGTCGAATATAATGCACATTTGAAAAATGTTGCTTTCTATCTGAACCATCCCTAGGATATTCAAATTCTTCCATTTGAACTCTTATTGGTCCTTTTTCCACCAACAAACCTATGAGCTTATGATCAATTGACTTCCAATTATTTGGATCATAAATGTCTAATTCTGAAGGTTCTTGATGGTCTTCAATTCTTGAGTCGGAGGAATGTCACTATTGGCCCTTTCTTCTTCCCCATGTTCACTATTGGCCCTATCTCCTTCCCCATGGTCACTATCAACGGGATCATTAGGATTCAAATCGATTGCTTCTTCGTTGTGGCGACCCCGACCCCGGACCCGAGATGGAACCGCGGGCCGAAGCACCAAACAAGACAAGACAGGACAAGAAAGGAACGAACATGCAAGGACTCAAAATATTTTATTTTTAAAGCGGCGTGGCTTAACATTTCGGATCGCAAGAGAACTTCGACACAAAAGGTCGGAAATTTTCAAAATCATTTCACCTGATAAACAGTTAAGCAATAAATCCAAGTCTTCGGCGACACTACAGCCGGAACCCAAGCTAAGCAGTATATACAACAAGGAAATAAATAAGAGCTAATAGGATGCTCAGCGGAAGTCTATACGTAGTGAACGCTAACAAGATATACAAGGCACGACTAACATAATTGCCGGCATCAAGAGAAGTACAAATACTACAGGAGTTAATACTACAAGTAGCTAACAGGAATACATGAGTACAAGTCTATACAATCCCAAGCATAGTCTAGATGACTAGCTTATACCCATCGTCCTTGCAAAATACAAAAGAAGAGAAGAGGACTTCTAAGAACCACCTCTTTAAGCGCAAAGTCGATCAAAGGAAAACTAGAGTATACGAGCTGCGATCCTCAGCGGGAAGGTCACGGCCTGCTAGGATCTAAAAAAAGGTACAGGGGAACGGGTAAGTCACAATGACTCGTAAGCTATCAATCATGCATGACATGGCAATATGCAACACGTTAGGCAAGACAATATTACAAGCATGTAGATCAAGTATATGAGTTGCACGTTATTGAACATAATCACATAATATGAGGATATAGAGCTGGGCCGCCAGACCCGCAAAAGCAGACACCTTCATGGCGTGCATGAATCGATGGGTGTGATAATACATCGATCTTCCGAGGATATTCTCGGGATAAACATGAACTCAATCTCAATGGTCGCGTATTGGTTGGCCAAGAGAGCTCTTCCCCACTGGGGCCAGCAGTGGAGGGTGTGTGACATGATCAAGTACGCCAGCTGGACTCATGCAATGCAAAGCAATATTTACTCAACAATGGTTAGTATGCAACGAGTCCGACAAGAGCGTCCTCGTTCGAGACAAGTATATAATCTCATCAATAAACAAGCAAGAATGAGCTCGACAAGCGCGAACTCAATATATCAAGTATGCATTTATTATGTCATAAAGATACAAGCATGATAGTCAATCCATTTCAAGAGTCTAGAATTAGTTTTCTAGTGTAACGCATGTAATAACGTCGTAGGGATCGATCATTGAGCCGGTATTGTTCAATAGCTCACTATTGTCGACTCCGTTGAGTCATTTCTATAAATCAAACCAAATAGGGTTAAACACTATTTTCATTTCCAACTCTTTTCTATGTCATCGCATTGATTAATCTAAGTCATTAATCCACTTTATAACCATAGCTAACAATAAACTCAAGTTCCTAAATTATGGAACCCTAGATCACGTTTTCCCCAAATAATGGTCGAAAGTCTATGACCCAAGAATAATAATTATTCCTAATATAGAGTAGAACACTTTTACTTCTAGTCTTAGTGTCCAAATCAAAGCATTTGCATTCATAGTCTATTATTCCCTGATTTTCGTACTCTGAAAATTACTCCAATATCATGGTAGAAATCAAGGAGAGCAATGAATTAGACATGAGATAAGGGAAGAAAGAAGAGGTAGAATGTTATCTCTAGCATGGACCTAAGGTAAATTGATAGCTTACCTCAAGCCAAGCAAAAGACGAAGCAAGAAAAACTTTGCGGTGACTAGTGCTCGTCTCGGCGGCGGCTACGCAACGGCGGTCTCGGAATCGCAAGCGGGTCTTGAATCTCTTGGAAGCCAACCCCTCACGCACTAATCTCATCAAGACTCTCACGCACAAGCTCGCCCTAGAGCAGAGAAGACGAGGCGGAAGAAATGAGTCGTGAAATGAAGAGTAGAGCTGATGTAGTGTAAATTAGCTTGATTAAATGATAATGGAATCCACATGTCACTTGATGAATGGTAGAAATAGGTTTAGAAATCTTAATTAGGCTTAGATTAGGCTAATTAGACTCTAATACAAGTGGTTTAAGTCACTAATGGTAGAGGTTTAGTAAGGGTAAGTTCGTAATCGCCCAAAGCTGGAAAAATCACGCTTTTGCCTTTGGAAATCGCCTTGTTCGGTTGTGGAGGCCGAACATCCTTCATAATGTTCGGTTAACATGGCCGAACAAAGCCCAAAATTTTCGGTTGGCATGGTAGAACGATTCCTCAGGCCATACTTTGGGTCAAACAGGTCCAGATTTGCACGTATAACGCGTATAAGGCATGTACAACTCCAAGAAGCATTAGAATGAGTATCAAGGGTCCTAAAAACAATTATAAATGTCTCTCAAGGTCTTGGCTAAGTCCAAATATCAAAGCCCGAGCAAGAACAAGTCAATCTAGAGCATGCAAGGCAATAGGCGTTCGATACGGTAATAACGGTTCGATCAAGGAATGCAATCAAGTCAATCATGTTAGGGATACTACTAGCATGTTAAAAACATATTCTAATCATGTTAAACATGTATGAAAGACAAGTAATACAAGTAGGTTTCGGGTTCTCACATCCTCCCCCACTTAAAGGAATTTAGTCCCTAAATTCATACCAGAATCATCAAATAGGAAAGGATATCTCTCTTTCATATCGAGCTCGGTTTCCCAAGTAGCTTCCTCAATGTCATGGTTCTTCCATAAGACTTTCACTAACGGAATCCGCTTCATTCTCAAGATTTGCTCCTTAGTATCAAGAATCCTCACTGGTCTTTCATCATAAGAAAGATCAGGTTTGAATGTGATCTCATCGTAAACAAGGACATGCGATTCATCTTTCAAGTACTTGCGTAGCATCGAGACATGGAATACATCGTGAACATCCGATAACGTAGGTGGCAATGCTAACCGATACGCCAAGGATCCAATCCTTTCTAAGATCTCAAATGGCCCAATAAATCTAGGTGAAAGTTTGCCCTTCTTCCCAAATCGCTTAGTACGGCGCCGAGGCGATACTTTCAAGAATACATGATCACCAACCGAACTCTAAGTCACGCTCTCCGGTTGTCGCGTAGCTTTTTTCGTCTACTCAGCCGTAAGCAATGTCTCTAATCGGTTCACACTCTCACCTGATCGTTGCACCATCTCTCGAACCCCATAACTTTGCTTCACCAACTTCATCCCAGCAAATCGGTGATCGACACCTACGCCCATACAAAGCTTCATATGGCGCCATTTCAATACTGGACTGGTAACTATTATTATAAGCAAATTCGGCTAATGGCAAATGAGAATCCCAACTACCTTTAAAATCCATGGCACAAGCACGTAGCAAATCCTCTAGTACTGGATCAATCTCTCGACCCGACCATCGATTGTGGGTGAAAGTCGCATCGAAATTCAACTCGTCCCCAAAGCCTCTTGTAAAGCACGCCAAAATCGAGAAGTAAACCTGGGATCTCTATCCGATACAATGCTCACTGGAACACCATGAAGTCTCACGATATCCTGAACATACAATGCTGCCAACTGACTCAAACTATAAGTCATCGCAATAGGAATAAAGTGTGATGATTTAGTCAATCTATCCACAACAACCCATACTGCATCAAAACCTCGACGAGTACGTGGCAATCCCGTCACGAAATCCATGGTGATATGCTCCCATTTCCACTCCAGTATCTCAAGTGGTCAGAATAAACCCGGCAGTCTCTCGGTGTTCAGCTTTCACCTGTTGACATGTCAAGCATCTAGATACGTACTCTGCGATCTCTCTCTTCATTCCATTCCACCAAAACTGTCTCTTCAAATCCTTATACATTTTAGTACTCCCTGGATGTATAGTGTACTTGGCCTTGTGAGCCTCGTCAAGAACCATACGCTTAACTCCATCGGTGGCAGGAATGCAAACTCTACCCAGAAAAGTCAAAATCCCATCGGTGTTCATAGCAAACTCCGGTGCCTTACCATTACCCAAACCATCAATAATTTTCCTCAACTCCGGATCAGTAGCCTGAGCTTCCTTAATCAACCCAAACAAAACAGGCGTAGCACGCACACTTGCAAAGACAACACTATGCTCTCTCACAACTGGACTCCATTCGCGGACATCCTCAAGCATCTTCCATTCTCTCATCATCAAGCAAGACATGTACACTTTCCTACTCAAGGCATCGGCAACAACATTAACCTTCACCGGATCCTTAAGCTTCTTCATCCATCGTCTCTGTCGCATGTTCAACTCCTTCTGCGAAAAGAGATACTTTAAACTCTTGTGATCAGTATATATCTCAAACTTAGCTCCATAAAGATAATGCTTCCACTTATGAAGTGCAAATATGATGGCGGCTCGAAGCATAGGCAATGACTCGTGAAATGAAGAGTAGAGCTGATGTAGTGTAGATTAGCTTGATTAAATGATAATGGAATCCACATGTCACTTGATGAATGGTAGAAATAGGTTTAGCAATCTTAATTAGGCTTAGATTAGGCTAATTAGACTCTAATACAAGTGGTTTAAGTCACTAATGGTAGAGGTTTAGTAAGGGTAAGTTCGAATCACCAAACCGGCAGTAAAAATCACGCTTTGCCGAAATCTGCACCTTCGGTTCGTTCAAGGAGGCCGAACATCCTTCATAATGTTCGGTTATGGCCGAACATGGCCGAAGCCCAAATGCCCAAAATCGGTTGGCATGGTAGAACATTCCTCGCCATACTTCAGCCATACTTCAAACAGTCAAACAGATTTGCACGTTATAACGCAGATAAGGCATGTACAACTCCAAGAAGCATTAGAATGAGTATCAAGGGTCCTAAAAACAACTATAAATGTCTCTCAAGGTCTTGGCTAAGTCCAAATATCAAAGCCCGAGCAAGAACAAGTCAATCTAGAGCATGCAAGGCAATAGGCGTTCGATACGGTAATAACGGTTCGATCAAGGAATGCAATCAAGTCAATCATGTTAGGGATACTACTAGCATGTTAAAAGAATATTCTAATCATGTTAAACATGTATGGAAGACAAGTAATACAAGTAGGTTTCGGGTTCTCACATTCGTGCCGAATTTTCAAGAGAAATTGTTTCAGTTTCACCCAACTTCCTAGAGGTGAAATACTTGTTAAGAGAACCACTTAACACTTGTGTTAATTGTTCTTGTTTTTGCTTCTTCTTCCTTTTGTCATTTCCACAAAGATACTTCTGTGATGACATTTTGTCTACCTACAATAATTGAGATCAAAGCTTACGAACAACTAACAAAAATGCTCAAAAATTTCTCAATATCTCTATTTTAGAATTATAGTATGTGTTCAAATAATAAATGTTTAATTAAAATATCACAAATTACCAACAACTCACTCATTCACATATTTAATAACTTAAATCATTAAATGCCCAAAAATTGGGGCAAATGATTCACATACTTAAAAGTTAATAAGTTGGGTAAATTAATAAATTGGGCAAATGGAAGAAATTGTAATTTGTACTCATAGAGACATAGGTACACAGATACAGTTTCCAAATTCCAAACAAATAAGCAAATCAATTTCAAATTATTCTTTTATATAAATTTTCAGTTTGATATTTTCCTGTAATCTTGTTTCTAAATAATTCCAAGCAATTAAAATTGAAATTGAAGGCTTGAGCATTATTGATTAATTTGATTTATTTTGAATTGAGAATTCAGACTATTCACTTTTCAGTTTGTCCTATTCATGTTCCTGCATGTGCTGATTCATTCACCTAAACAGATAAATTGCTTTAGCCACTGGAAGTTTTCTGGGCTTCCAACTACAAAAGATAAATTATAGTTTCTTGTTAGTCGGTTGTCGATCTACTCATTTGGATGGTGGAACTTAGTTTTAACTAAATTATAGACAATATAAATATGAGTTCTCCCTCGGGCCTCGGTACAATGCTCGTTTTTTCTTTTGCCTTTTGGTTTTGTATATCCATTGATTGAGTTTATCCATTAGGTTATTAATTATTCATAGCTCTGTTTTCATTCCTGAATTGCAGATACTCTACATATCTTTGGATCACCAATCACTCATCACTTCCCAGTTTCTTTTATCAAACTTTGCTCAGATAGTTAATGTAGCCTGCTATCATGAAGCATCAATTAAGCCCAAGGATTCAACTTCAAGCATGAAGATTGAAGCATTCATAATTCATTCATTCAGAAATCAGAAAGAATTTTAGATTAAGTTTCAATGTTCAAAGAAATTTCAAATTGTGAAAGTGAAAAAACGAAGAGTTGAAAAGTAGAAACTAGAAAACTTACCGTGAGTGACAGAGTGAGTTTCCAACTAATCGGCAATTCAGTTTCAGGCCGGACGATTAGGATTCAGGACTCAGGCGACTTAGCCACTCAGGTAATGCATTCGCAATTTGTTCGGAGAGGAAATGAGTCAACCGCAGCCGCTGTCGCTATGGGGGGTTTAGAAAAGGGATAAATTTTTATTTTTTTTAATAAGAGGCAGATTTTTGGGGAGATTATGGGGCCTAAAAAATGGGATATTTTGGGGGCCCTAAGCCATGGCCTCACTGGGCTTTTGGTTAGGCCGGCCCTACTGAGTGGGATGTCTTTTGCTGGAAAATTAAAATTCTTTTACTCCTCTTTCTCTTTCAATCTCTTTCTCCCTCAATAATTAAATATAAAAGAAATAAGAAATATAATTAAAATAATTTTTTGGCCCACACACCGTTCTCAACCCCCCCTTCCCCCCAAACACCGAAACATAAACACACTATTTTGAGACTATTTTTTCATGGGCAAAGACTTGTGTAGGACGGTTTTACGGATCATAAATTTGTAAGACGGAGCCTCATTTATAAATTCGCGGGTTAATAAGTAAACTTGTTAATAAAAATCACAAAAGTTGGTTGGATGAGTTGGTGAAAGGCCGACCTTAAGGGTTTAAATTGCCGCTGGTCTAGGGTTTGACACTCTCCTACAACAATTTTTTTTTTAAATGCTCATTTCCTCTATTTGCTCGGTGCCCCTCCACTTTCAATGTTTGTTAGCTTCGTTAGCATCAATTGCCTTGGGATACTTGACAGATCCTACCAGACTTTGGCGAAATGCAAAATGATACACTTAAAATCAAATGTGACACATTAAAAACACAAAAAGTGACACATTTAAAACACAAAAAGTGACACATTTTAATGTTAAAAGTGACACTAAATGAAAATTTATTATAATTTTTATTAAAATACAAAGTAACACTCTTAAAACTAAAAAGTGACACATTTAATACTAAAAAGTGACACATTTAATACTAAAAAGTGACACTCTTAATATTAAAAAGTAACACTCTTAATATTAAAAAGTGACACATTTAATACTAAAAAGTGACACTATTAATACTAAAAAGTGACACTCTTAATACTAAAAAGTGAGACATTTAATACTAAAAAATGACGCTCTTAATACTAAAAAGTGACACATTTAATATTAAAAAGTGATAAACTCTTAATACTAAAAAATGACACATTTAATACTAAAAAGTGACACTCTTAATACTAAAAAGTGACACATTTAATACTAAAAAGTGTCAATCTTAATATTAAAAAGTTACACATTTAATACTAAAAAGTGACACTTTTAATACTAAAAAGTGACACATTAAGAGTATCCCTTTGAATTTTAATGAGAATTATAATAAATTTCCCTTTATTATGTCACTTTCAACCTTAAAATGTGTCACGTTTGGCTTTAAATGTGTTATTTAATATTTTGTTAAAGTATTAAAATCCGTCAAGTCTCTCAAGGTAATTGATGCTAACGGGGCTGACAAAAGATTAAACTGTAAGTCGTGAGAAATATAAGAATTTCGGCGACAAACCTTAAAAGTGCAGGGGTACGGGAGCAAAATGACACATCACAACAAAATAGAAAAGAAGCACACCGGGGAGTTTTGAACCTTAAACTAGCGCCAAATTTTCCAAGCCTTAAGAGTTTTGTTGCAAACCAACTAAACAGATTCATTTTTATAATTTTTTATAATGTATTATTAATTTATAATGATCCGTGAATTTCTAAATGGGGCTCCACATGAGACCACCTCTTTTTCATGTGACCCCTCTTAGGGTTTCGCGTGGCTATGCCACTGGATTTATGGCCGTCCAGGACTCCTATCCCGACGACCTCATCAGAATCTTTTCCCCCACTTGCCCGCACAACAGTTCTACCTACTCCAGCTACGGTAGAAACTTCGACTCCTAAGGTAACTTGGTATGCATCAGCTGTGACACAGGTAGCCGACACTCAATGTTAGAACCCTAACCGTAAGCCTGCCCTGAAGGTTCTTCCAGTTCATCCTCGCCTACCTATCTCTATCAATAGTTATCATGGCTTCTTATTAAACCCAAATCTAGATAGAGGCTACAGAGCATCAATTCAACAACACTGTTATTTTGAACTTTTCTGTGGGACATCCCTCATTGCATGTTATTCAAGATAATGTGTCGCATTCTTAGGGTCTAACCGAAACTTTTGTGGTCGAATTGTTAGCCTCACGATATGTCATGGTTCACCTATCTTCTTCTTAAGACATGGTAAGGGCTTTGTTGAAAGAGTCACATATGATTCAAAACGGAATGTTTCGCTCTTTACGTTGGAGATCGAATTTTGATTTTAAACGGGATAGCCCACATGTTTCTGTATGGATTCAGTTGCACCATTTTCCGCTACTGTTTTTAATCCTTCTTTCATGCATATGATACATAATTCTCCAGGGGAGTTCCTCATTACTGATTGCATGACGTTGGCTCTTTATCATCCTATGTATACCCGTATTTGAGTTGAAGTCGATGTTTCTGTTGAAATACCCAAATGGATATAGTTAGGAATATCGAAGGAGGAAGGTTTTTGGCTGTCCGCAGATTTTGAAGGCAACATTAGATTTTGTTAATGTTGTGTCTTATTAGGACATATTGAGGACGACTGCAGAAAAAAAAAGGAGTTCGCCAATTAACAAGGTCGGGGGTTGAACAAAAGGAAAAGCAGAGGTAATTGTAGATGAGGGGATACCGGGTAATCAATCCTATAAAAAGGGTCAAGATTGCTCCCAACCCAGATTTGGCAACCTGTTTCGGTAGAGGCAAATAAGGGCCAAGTTTCCGAGTCCAACTCCAAGGATGATCTAGGACAAACTAAAGGAGTTAAGATAATTGATATTATGACAAGTCCAGAAGGACACCAGGGTAAAAAGGGCCTTTTAGAGGTTTCCACATTTGTGACAAACCTACCCAATCATATGCAAATCAATGATCATAGTGATTGTATAGCTACTATGAAGGAAGCCGAAGCCGAAGCGATTGTTGTAGCATGTTTTCCACAAACTGTTCCGATTATGGAAATTACTGTGGATATGGAGGACACGCTTGAGCCTGATAATCTTGAGAGGCAGGAACAAATCAATGTAGACTTAGTAAATGATAACATAGACCATACATTTGTTTTAGAGAAAGATGGTGGTACTAGGGGTGTTGTTTTATCCAACTCTTTTGAGGTTCTCGCAAGGTTGGAAGAGTCTTGGGATGTATGTGGGCATTCGACAATGACGCATTTTGTGAATAGGCTGATAAATTTTGCTTTAAGATGACATGGTTGGCCTCGTTTGATGATGCACTTGATTTTCCCCCCTTACCCATCTCCTACGCATGTTTTTAAAGAATATTGTCGTATGCTAAATAAGAAAGTGAAAAACAAGAATTCGTTGCAATGCCACAAATGAGTGACTAGGGATACTGCCAAAGACCATACATCTTCTAATTAATAGTGTCTTTATGGTTGTCTTCTTATGAAATGCAAGGGGTGTTGGCAACAAAGATACGATAGCGCTTATCTTAACTAATTTTATACATGTACGTTAAACGCACGGACATATATATTTTTCAATCAAATTATACTCAGTTAAATTATAATCAAGCAAAATGAAAACAAAAAACAAATCTAAAAGAAAAGATTATTTCAATGAAAATAAACGTGTCAGTTGATTAACAATAATAAAATAAATAAATTGGAATAACTGTAATTTATGAAAATTAAATAAATAATTAAAATGAAAATACAAAAAATGTGTATCACATTGTATGGATTTTCAGTAGCAATACGTCGATTTGGATTCACGATGCATTAATTTAGAATCACAATGCATCGCTATATATTTGAAATAGACCAGTTTGAACGTGAGACATCGATTTAAAATCGTGATGCACTGCTATGGAATGAGAATGACAATTACATAATTTTGAATCACGCATGGCAATGTATGAACTGATGCTTGCATGTCCGATTCATTAAATGTATACTCGTCCTTTCATATCAAAAATGTTTTTTTTCCGATTAAGAAAACATAGTGGACAGCGATTGAATATCTATCAAAAGAGACCAACCAAATTTTCATCATATTCTTTTCAAATCCTTAAAAGACAAAAAAATATAAATGGGTCTGACGTGTTCATAACTCGACACATATTAATTGAATGACAAAATTTACCCTAAACAAATTTAATTGATGATGATGGATTGAAAATTGACTCAAATAATTTTATTTGTACTGATTTAAGCCTGTTTATGGCTTATTTCATTATCAATAATCAATAACAATTAAAAAGACACATTTAATCTCTTGGCTTTAATTGTTACTTCGCCCTACTCACGGATATTAAAACGACATCGTTTTAGAGTATATATATATATATATATATATATATATATATATATATATATATATATATATATATAACACTTGTCTTGAGTCTCGCTACCTTGCTCTCTCACTGAAGAAAAAACAAACTATTAACCCAACTTATGAAACCAACTCCCACTTTAGTTTTTTTTATTCACTCCCTTTACTCATTATTCCTCTCTTCATTCTCTATCTTCGAAAATATAAAACTCTATAAAAGGGGATCATCAAGGTAACTTTCCAATTAGAATTACTTGGACACTCTACAATTTGATGTAAATCTGATTATTTTTCGAATACAACGACAAATCAATTCGTTCATCATTAAATGGTCGATTCATTTTTTTAAAAAAAGAAAGGTAACTTTGCACTTCCGAAACATTTCTTTTTTATTAGAGGAAAAATTATGTTACAATATTGTTTGTTTCGTTTTTCTATTTACCATTATAAAGTTCTTATTACTTGAAGTTCTTATAAATTGTTTCGTTTTTTATTTCAAATCGATATATTTTTTAGATCTGTTAGTCATTTATAATTAATCATGTGCATTCGTGTTTTAGATGAACTTTTGATGATTTTTAAATTTTGAATATGATGAAATTGACAACAAAATTTCAAATCTATATATTTTTGTTGGGTAGCCATATATTTAATATCAATAATGAGTATTTGTAATTTTATTCATAATACTTTTTTTAAGAATTTTGATCAGATGAAATAGACAAAAAAAATATTCATATATTTCATGAAGTTATAATGAATTGTGAGTTTTTGTGATTTCATTGAAAATATTTGTTTTAATAACTTTTAATCTGGTGAAGTAGACAAAAAAATTCATGAATAAAATCATATATATATATATATATATAATTTTTTTTTATTATTATTATTTATTTATTTATTTATTTTTTGGCGAAGCAGGGCGGCACCTGCGGGAATTTATTAAGAGAAAAAAATGAGAACAAACTTGAGGGGGACAACCAGCCTTACCCTTTGGACGGGGGGACAAAGGAGCCTTACCTCGGAAAAGAAATACAAAGCATTAAGCGATTCTAATATAAGGAGTATGACAAGCATCAAACAAAATAATCCCCCTAAGAGAACTGGGAAAAGCCAAAGAATCATCAAATACAGAGTCTATATGAGCATCACATGCTAGATTAGCAAGACTACCAGTAGCTTTGTTTGCTTCTCAGAAGCAATGAGAGAAGGAGAACCGCATCTCAGATTGCAACTTTAGGATATCTCTGACAACATAAGAGTGGATCCAAGGTAACTTGTGACCTTTGGAAAAGCAGTTGAAAAGCACTTTCGAATCTGTTTCAATGATAGCGTCATAAAAACCCTGATCATGAAGCCATTTCACACCATAGAAGAGAGCTTTAAGCTCAGCCACCATATTCGAGCATTCTCCATAAAATTGAGAGTAAGCAAAAATGCATTGACCCATGCAATCACGGATGAGACCACCACCACCACTAATACCCGGGTTACCCCGGCTTGCGCAATCAGAGTTGAGTTTAAAGCTGCCAGAAGGAGGGTTGATCCAAGCAACTTGATGAATGAGAACCTGTTTTCTACGACCAAATACGATTTTGGAATGATCCAAAAGACCTGACATGTGGTAGTTGGGAGCCAAAAGGGTAATCTGAAGGTCAGAAGAGATGTTTTTAATAATCACAGAAAGAGAAATTTTGTGATTATCAAACACCGCCGAGTTACGAGCTTTCCAAATGTTCCAAAAATAATAGAGGGAAGTAAAGAAAAAGGTAAAGCCTTATTATGAAGCCACCACGAGAAGCACCTATGACGAATAGAGCCTGATGAAATGGGGACGCCAAAAAGATTGTGGAAGTGAAGCCAGATCGAGGAAGCAAAGCTGCTGAGAATGAAAACATGCCTAAAAGTCTCGCAATGACCTTCATCACAACAGTGGCAACGCGAAGCAAGAGAAAAACCCTTTCTGCAAATAGCTTCATCCAAAGGAAGTTTCTGCGCAAAGAGCCTCCATAAAAAGATGCTAATATGAGCTGGCAAAGATTTATGCCAAATGAACTCTGAAGAAAGTAACTTGGGCTGCATGTCTCGGAGCAAATAAAATACTGAAGAGTGGGAGAAGATGCCCGTAGCAGTAGCCGACCAAAAGGGTCTGTCTTCAGAATTGTTGATAGAGATATTTTGGTCTTTAATTAAAGCCAAATCAGAAGGAGGCAGCACCGAAAAATTACTAAACAACTTGCTAACCGTGTTACTGTGACAGTCCAGAGGCCTGATAAGCCGGGCATTGAAAATTCAATTATCGAACCAAGCCGAGCAAAGACCCTTACCAACTATCCAAAAAATGTGAGGTTCAGCAATCGACCGAGCTTTTAACATTCTGGACCAGACATGAGATCCTTTTTTAAAAGAAACTAAAGAAGGATGTTGCTCTCGGCAATAGCGAGCTGAAAGGAAAGAAGACCAAAGATTCTTGGTAGTGCGAAATCTCCACCAAAGCTTGACCCCAAACGGCTTAGAAATATCAGCCATACTATGCACTCCTAGACCCCCTTCTGCCTTGGGCTTGCAACAAGATTTCCAAGCGATCCAATGACTCTTATTCTTTCCATCAGCCTTTCCCCAAAAGAAATTAGATCAAATCTTGTCTATGAAATTTGTAACAGAAGCTGGAGGATCCAGAGAACCAAGTTGATAGCAGGATATGGAATGAAGGACATGGAGAATAAGAGTAATTCTGCCCGCCGAGTTAATGAGATCGCCTACCCAATTAGAGATACGAGACTGCAGTTTAGAGATGAGATCATCAAAGTAAAACTGCTTCTTCTGACCAAAATAAAGGGGGCATCCGAGATAAGTAATGGGGAGAGATCCAGCACGAAACCCCAACAATTGAGAGATAGCTGATGAGCAATATATATCAATTGAGGAGGCCATATAAAAGGAGCTTTTAGACTCATTTACAAGTTGCCCAGAAACTTCCTCGTAGTGCTTAATAAAGCGACCTTGTCAGGAGCTTAATGGAGTTCAAACTTCCATTACAAAAGATGATAATGTCGACTGCGAAGGCGAGATGAGATATGACAAGAGCACCACCAATAGAAGAATATATAGAATAGGCAGTCTGGTTTTGCAAATGATTAAGCACCCTACTAAAATAATCAGCTAAAATTATAAATAAACTTGGAGATAAAGGCTCGTCTTGCCTAAGGCCTCTAGAAGAGGAGAAGAAACCAGAAGGGCTGCCATTGATGAGCATCGAGAACCAATTATCAGAAAGAAGCCTCCAAATGAGGTCAATAAAAATCTCATGAAATCCCAACTGCCTTAAAACAGAGATGAGAAACAACCAAGAAACTCATCAAAAGCCTTACCATGTCGAGCTTAAGAATGACATTTGAACTGTAGACTTTCCTCCCCAAAAATCTGAGCCAGTAAAATGTTGTCTTGAATAACTCGTCCTTTAGTGAAGGCACTCTGATTTTCTGAAATGATGTGAGGAAGGATGGAAGCCAGACAAGAGGAGATAATTTTTGAAATGACTTTGTTACAGAAATTGCAGAGGCTTATTGGCCGAAGATCCTTAAAAGAAACTGGATTGGCTATCTTTGGGATGGCAACAAGTAAAGTACTGGACCAAGACTTCGGGAGAGAAAAACCCAAAAAAAAACGCAAGAATAGCTTCACAAAAGTCCACCTGAATAATATCCCAACAATGGGAATAAAATTTACCTGAAAACCCATCTAGACCAGCTGCACTGTCACCACTTAATTGGAAAACTGCCTTCTTGATTTCCGAATTAGATGGAGGAGAAATAATTAAATCGTTCCATTCATCTTTAATGAGCCGAGGAATGATACCATGATTGATGGCAGAATTGGCCACTCCATCAGTTTGAAGCTGAGAAGAAAAATAATCTATGGCCCCTTGTTTAATATCCCGATCCGAACTAAGAATCTGCCCATTCATATCCTGGATTGAGTGAAGGAAAAGGCATTTATTCTTTGTTTGTGATGGCATGAAACAATTTGGAATTTCCTTGACCTTCTTTCAACCATTTAATCTTAGACTTTTGCTTCCAGTAGCGTTCTTCATTACAGATACAAGACCGAAGATTGGCTTGAGCAGCCATGAGGTCTTCTCGATTAGAAGGGGAGGCGTTAAGCTCATACAATAATTCTTTTTCAAGAACGTCTTCCTCAGCCTTGCGAAGATTATCAAAGATGTTACCAAAAGTATTTTTATTCCACAACTTAAGACAATCTTTAACAATTTTAAGTTTCTGAGAAAACAGAATCATGGGACGACCTTCAACATTAGTATTCCAAACTTTGGCAACCGTGGTTTTAAAAGAAGCATGGCCTGTCCAAGCATTAATAAATCGAAATGAAGAGGGACCGAGCCAACTTCACAAGAAATAGAAGCAAGAAGAGGAGAATCCGAAGCGGTTCGGTTAAGA
>JABEVN020000929.1:0-27315 GCA_013146195.2 Codonopsis lanceolata | reverse complement strand
CTGGCTTCAAATAATGCCTTCCTCTCCTTTTATTTTTTTATTTTCATTTTTTATGCTCTAACTTTTGTCTAGGTACCGCCCTTTCGGGTTTCAAGCTCTCTTTTTTATATTTTTTTTATGCTCTAATTTTTGCCTAGACCGCCCTTTCGGGTTTTTAGCCTAGCGAGCTCTTTTTTTTTTCTTATATTTTTTTTTCATATGCCCTAATTTTTGCCTAGACCGCCCTTTCGGGTTTTCAGTCTAGCGGGCTGGAGAGGGAAGCATTAGTTGGATAGGATGGTTCAGGCGTAGTACCTTTTGAGTTTATCGAGGTTGAAGGGCTGGACAAGGTCTTCCCCGTCTGGTTTGTGAGAAGCACGACACCTCACGATCGGATTTCCTTAACAATGTATGGTCCCATCAGTGAGACTTCCATTTTTCCCTAGTATCAACATAACTAGGGGGTTTTTCTCAGCCTGAGGTCTCGACTTGGATATGCGACGGCCTTTAACTTTTTTGTTGAAGGCTCGGGCGATACGCCTTTGATACGCCCGGGTATGCTCCAAGGCTAATAGGCGTCGTTCATCAATTAGGGCTAGTTCCTCGTATCGCCCTTTGACCCAGTCAATTTCTAATATATCAGCTTCCATCATTACTCTCAATGATGGAATTTCCAACTCTATTGGTAGTACCGCTTCCATGCCATATGCCAAAGAGTGGTAGCCCCAAAGGGTGCGCGATCGACGTCAGTAGCCAGAGGGCTAGTGGCAATTTTTCTTCTCTTCCTCAGACGCCCATTTTTCGATGATGTTCTCGAGAATTTTGTTGGCTGCTCCAACGGCACCATTGGCTTGTGGCCGGTAGGGGGAGGATTTGTGCCTCTGGATCTTGAACTCGTCCAGCAGACGGTTCACGTCCCCTTCAAAATGAGAACCGTTGTCGGAGATAATCTCGAAAGGTACCCCGTAGCGGTATATGATATTGGCCTTAATGAAATCGGACACCTTTCGGGCATTTAAGACCTTGTAGGAAGAAGCTTCTACCCACTTTGTGAAGTAATCGACGGCTACCAAGATGTATTCGTGGCCATTGGATCCCTTCGGGTAAATTTGGCCTATGACGTCGATACCCCATGTTGAGAAGGGCCAGGGGGCTGTGGAGTTGTATAGGACGTATGGGGGCACATGCTGAAGATTAGCAAATCGTTGACATTTGTCGCAATGTCGCACCCACCGAATACAATCAGTTTCGAGCGTACTCTAATAGTACCCCTCTCGGATGACTTTCTTTGATAGCATATGGCCGTTCATGTGGGGCCCACAGGTACCACCATGTAGTTGATCCATAATTTGCTCAGCTTTAGCCTGATTGACACATAGTAAGTTGAGGCCTTGATAATGCCTCTTGTACATGCTGCCACCACTGAGTACGAATTGGGAGGCCCATCTTCGCAGGGAGACTCTTCCTCTTTTGTCTAAGTTAGGAGGATAAAGATTTTTCTGGAGCAGATTTAAGATGTCATCATACTGGTCTCGTGATGCGCCTTGAGGCTGCGTTGATTTTGAAAGCAAGATATCTTGGGAGTGACCTTCTTCCCGACTATGAATGGCTGAACTTTAGTTTCGGCGGAATCTGACTAGTGACGCCAGAGTGGCGGGGCATCGGCGGCGATTGATTCCTATCTCGTGGCAAGTAATGGGCGAGATAGAACCAAATCGGGCGGCGATCATATTAACTTGGCATGATAGAGCTGCGGTAGAGGATCTGGTCTTCCATCTTTCTTCGACTTGATTTATGATTAGGGCCGAGTCTCCGTAGACTTCGAGATCTTTAGCTCCCCTTTTGAGAGCTTCTTCGAGGCCAGCAATACAGGCTTCATATTCCGCTGTATTATTTGAACATTCGAACTCCAACCTTATAGCCAGCGGAGTATGAGAGTCAGCAGGATCAATTAACAAGATTCCTATGCCAAAGCCTCTTTTATTCGCGGCTCCGTCAAAGAACATCTGCCAACAGGTGTCCTGGTCAGTGATTTTCAGGATACCTTCATCTGGGAAACCGGGCTCAGTGGCATCTTCGGCTTTCAGAGGTAGATCGGCTAAGTGGTCAGCAATGACGCTCCCTTTGATAGACTTGAGTGTGACATAGGTTATGTCAAACTCATTAAGAAGAAAGGACCACTTGGCCAGTCTGCTGGACAGTGATGGCTTGCCGAAGATGTATTTGATAGGGTCCATCCTGGATATGAGCTTGATGGACCTTCCCTGGAGATAGGTTTTGAGCCTCTGAGTGGCCCAGACTAGGCCGGTGCAGCTTTTTTCCAATGCCGAATAATTTAGCTCGCTTCCTTGTAGCTTCCTACTTATGAAATATATGGCATTTTCAATGTAGGAATCTTTTTCTCCTGGGCGAGCATAGCCCCTACTGATGTGTCTGTGACGGTTAAGTATATGAGGAGAGGTTTATGTGTATGGGGTGGAGCTAGCACAAGGGGATTGGTAAGGTAGTCTTTTATTTTCTCGAAGGCTAGCTGGCACTTCGCGTCCCAGACTTGGTCAGTATTCTTTTTAAGGAGTTTAAAGAGGGGCTCACAGGTGGTGGTCAGCTGTCTGATAAAACGGCTGATGTACTACAACCGGCCTAAGAAGCCTTTGACTTCGGTGGGAGTTTTTGGTTGTGGCATCTCTAAGATGGCTTTGATCTTTGCTGGCTCTATCTCGATGCCTTGCTCCGTTACTAAGAATCCCAGGACTTTGCCTCTGGTAACCCCGAATGTGCATTTGGTGGGGTTAAGCTTCATTTGATGCTTTCTGAGTCTTTCGAAGAACTTTTGGAGATCTTTAATGTGAGCACCGTAGGCGTCGCTGGAATGCACAATCATATCATCGACATAGACCTCCATCTCTCTGTGGATCATGTCATGGAAGAGGGTGGTGGCAGCCCTCTGGTAAGTGGCTCCGGCATTCTTCAATCCAAATGGCATGACAGTGTAACAGTAAGTTCCCCAAGGAGTAGTGAATGAGGTCTTCTCCTGGTCTTCTGCTGCCATTTTGATTTGGTTGTAGCCCAGCATGCCGTCGACGAAGGATCGGACTTTGTGAGCTGCGACGGCATCTACCACAATATCAATGTTGGGCAGGGGGAAGTCATCTTTGGGCGACGCTTTGTTGAGGTCGTGGAAATCTACACAGATTCTGACTTTCCCGTTGGGCTTGGGAACGGTCACTATGTTGGACAGCCAGGTCGGGTATTCAACTACCCGAATGAAGTTGACGCGCAGCTGCTTCATGATTTCTTCTTTGACTTGTAGTGACCATTCTGGCTTGATGCGGCGGAGCTTTTGTTTGACTGGGCGAGCATCCGGGTATGTGGGAATCCGGTGCTCGACTATAGCTGGATCTAGGCCGGGCATATCTTCATAGGACCAGACAAAGATGTCTATGAATTCTTTGAGGAGATCAATGAGTGCCTTTCTTTCTGGACCTTGGAGGTAACTGTCGATTCTGATCTCTTTGACTTCATTATCCAGCCCCAAGTTGATAGTGGACAGGTCTTCAATATTTGCTGATGAATGGCTTTGTTCCTGGTACTCGACTGACTTTGCAAGCTCAAGTAGATAATTTTTATCTTTTGGGTCCATTTTATTAAATGACTCATTATCATAATTATTATTATTTAATGCGTCTTTTAAATTAGGTGCAACTAAGGAATAAGCAAAGACATCCATATTATTATTAAAAGCACATCGTACAGGGGTTATTACATTGTTGAGGACCTGGGGTTTGAGATCCTCAATTATAGGTAGCGGATTGGTAGATGACCAATCCGTAAAGCTAGGAAAAGGATCGGGGATAGTATATCCGAAGCGGTCTACCAAGTCTGCGGGTGTCAGGAGCGGACCGGTCGTAGTGTACCAATTCTGCAGAGGCTTATTAGAAATAGACTCGAACTCAGCAGAAAGCCTTTCATAATCAGTGCCTCCGTCTATCATACCCAGAAAGCTGCCTCCTAGTGAATACTTATCGGGAAACTCCTTTATCGATTGGCGTATTTTATAGCACCTTTATTCATACTTAATTTAGACTAACTTGCCTTTCTCACACCTCCTTAGCTTGGCTGGTTTCAAAGATTTTCGTACCCGCCACCGTAATTTCTTTGTTATCGATGAGGTCCTGAATGACGTCTCTGAGCATGTAGCATTGATTGGTAAGATGACCGCTGCATTTATGATACTCACAAAACTGGGCATGGTTCCAGGTGATGGGCAATGGTTTGGGTGGACGGTAATTATCCATGGGTTTCAGTAACCCATGGGCACACAGTGTTTGGAGTATTTCGGATCGTGGGGCAGGCAAGTCATCGTAATGTCTTTCTTTTCGATTTCTTGGTTTTGATATATGGCTGGGTCGGGTTTTGGTCAAGCAATTGAGCGGGGTTTTCTTCTTTGGGTATAGTTGGAGCGAAATTGGTTTGTCTGGACCTGGGCCTAGCAGGGATTCGTTTTCTGGTATGCAAATGATTCTTTTTAAGTTCCCCGGGATCATGTGGAAATAGGCATCTGAAGGATCGAAAGGGGGATGATTTTTCTGGGTCGTGGTAATAGGCATTCAGGTGGGGAGGATCAAGGCTGATTTCTGGAGAATTTGGGCTAGAGTCATGGGTGTTGGAAATCATGTTTCCTTGATCAAGGAGGTCATCACTGGGTTGGTAGCTGGCACTTGATGGTTTTTTGGAAGCTTGGAAAAGGATATTTTCGGTGGTGTCAGGGGAGTTTATTTCAGGAGAGTGGGAAGTATTAGGAACATACCCTGGAAGTTTGGCTTTTTGTGAGAAAATGGCAAGAGTTTCTGAGAAACTGGCCAAAAGGTCACTTACCACCTGGTCCATTATTCTTTTTGCATGGGCGTCCAGTTCCTTTCTTAACCAAGCCTCAAGCCCAGGAGGAGGTGCATACGCAGGAGTTTCCCCTTCTAGTTCCCAGCCATTCCAGTTGTCGCTGTCTCCCGTTATAGCTTGTTTGTTCTTTCTTTGCCATCTTGCCGGATCGTGCCCGAATCGATTCTCGCCTTTGTCGATCTGAACCGATACCCTCGATCGATTTTGCACTATTTTCCCGAATCAACCGGCTAGTACTATCTCTGCCTTTCCAAATTCGGGCAGTCTCGAGGAAAATGGGGTTTGGTAGGTATCGGAAAATTTGGGGAGGCTATCTGGACTTGGAGTACAGCGTGCCTTTTATTAATATTTTATTATTATTATTTTCATGTTCCCTACAATTGACCGGATAAGCACCTGTTTTATTTTGATAGTCTCAGGATTTTTCCTGGAACAGTGGATTCTTTTTCCAGAGTATAGGACCAACGTATTCCACCTGCATTTCGACTCCCCAGGACTGGACTGGTCCCAGGCGAAGGGCCTATACTCTTTCCAGAATCCACCATCCGAAATAGTCTAGGTCGAGCATCTGAGAATTATAAATCAGCCCCTGTTTATTATTTATATTTTTTTTGTGCGCAATAATTGCATATATATATATATATTTTTTTTTGAACTTGCGCATTTTTTTTTTTGACATATACATTTTTTCTGATTTTTTTTTGACAGGGGCTGACCCACAATTCAAAGATGCAAAAACCGGTCGGTCTGTGAAGTATCCTGAAAAACTATATGCATTCTAACGTTGGCTTATGCAGGGGGTAGGCTGGCCATGGTGTAGGGTAACAGTTCGGAATATATTTACATGCGTGCACGTGTGTGTGGTATCTAGAAAGCAGTAAAGTTTTTATTTATTTTACAGATATAGAAAAATAGAGCAAATATGGTATGTCTTGCTGTTATATGTGGATTTTCTCGGCTTTTTATTTTTTTTTGAGCGCAAGCAAGCAAGCACACCACTTTTTTAGAAATAGAAAGAAAAGTGGGGAAACTATCTATCCCTATTAATTACAAATTTTGGTCCTATGTCCCCAAAATAAAATGACATAATGAATGCAGAAATGTATAAAGGTACAGAATAAAGTGAAAAAGAAAATGAACTGAAAGAAATAAATGAAAAAATAGAGCCGGAAGTAAAGCCCCAGCTCTTTTGTTGTGCTGCCCGGAATTTATTGTAATATATATAATATATATATTATATTATTTTTTTTTTATTTTTCGAAATATATATATATATATATATATTTTTTTTTTTATTTTTTGTTTTATAATCTTAAACATGTCCGTAACAGGTATCGGAACGAAACTGCTGCCAGATGGAGGATCATATCCACAAATATAGCCACGGACATATGGGAACACTTTATTGAAATGCGTAAATTAATATAACAAGCATACTGCAGCCAGAAACAAAGAAAAACAAAAAAAGTTTTATTTTACGAGTCTAGCCCTCCATTTTATTTAAAATAAAACAACTCCCCAGCAGAGTCGCCACTGTGAGGTTCCCGGGGTACGACCCGTGCCCCGCGCGCCCTTGGTTAGGGGTGTGCGTACGTGCGGATGCGGGACACCACTGCTCTCGTTCCACCCTCCCTTGTTTAGGGGAAGACGAAATCCAAAGTGCGAGAGGAGCGCTGTCTAGATTAGCACGTTGGAATGTGTCTCGGTTGCCCTGAGTGGATTTTGTATCCAAAATGGGAACTAATGGTTTTCCATGTCAGGTTATCCCTTATTTCGGGGATAACAGGATATGAGAATGCATTACCCTTCCATTCTCATTCTCCCCTTTTATCTTTCAGGGGAAAATAGAGAAGTGCAAGAAAGGATATTGCGACGTCCCCACTTATGGATTTATTGAAAATAGCCTTATGGCCCATTCAGATCACTATGGGAGCTATGGGTTTCCCGCATCAAGTTATCCCTTGTTTAGGGGATACCAGTATATGGGAATGCATCACCCCTCCATTCCCGTATCTCCCTTTTTTAGGGGAGAACAGGAAAGTGCAAAGAGAGAATGTTGCGAGGCCCCACTGGATCTGAAAGTTTTAGAGTCGCCATCTTTATTTTAAGGCAAAAATAAAGCAAAACCAGAAGAAGAAAACCAGAGATTTTAAAAAAGCGGGTTCGGGGGCTAAGTTACGAGTTGGGAAGGTGCTAGGCACCCAACTCGCCCTTTCTGTCTCAAAACGTTTTTGGCTGAAGTATGCTTATTGTTATATTTATCTAGCAAATAAATAAGGTATTATTATGACAAGAGAAATTTAAACAAATACATTCGTGGCTACATTATTTACGGACTCACAGCCGTCTCCTTCCAATAATTACAGACATATTTAAGAATATTTGGCCATTATAACGGCTCTTTTACATAATATTTCCTAATCTAATCCGGGCAGCACAACGGCTTATATTGGCTACATTGCGCCGGATTTATATAACAACTTTTTTAAAAAATAAATAAAAGACAAAAAATACAAATAAAATAAAATACACTCTTAAAGGTATTACCTTTTAGAGCGGCGGTGTGCTCGCTCTGTCCTTCAGGGAGAGGGAGTCTTTTTGTTTTGAATTGGGCAGGATGACTGCTTGATTTCTGAAATTTGGGCTTATCAACTCGGGCAGAGTGACAGCTTTATTTGGGTAGGTTTTGGCCTTTTTGGTTGGACGGAACCTAGACTTAGTTTTTGACTTTTTTAGCTCGTTACTCGGGCAGAGTAACAGCTTATTTTGGGATTTTTGGACTGGGGAAGTGAGGTGGATACCTAACAACTAGGCTAGGGATCACTTATAACCTATGGGTTTTTGATTTGGCAGAGTTTGGACGGGGTTTGGAGACTATAGGGGCTTCCACTCACCTATCTCGCACCTCTCGTACTATTGATATCGAAGGAAGACGAAGCAGAGCTTCGCTGCGATCTAAAAATCGCGGATGAATTACGCAGAGAAATGAGAGGCCGGGACCCTCTATTTATACTGAGGGCTGAGGACGCGGCAGGAATTTCCGAATTTGTTTCCCGTGCATTGGCCGCTTGTACCTTGCGCATCAAGAATTGTACCATTTAATTGTGAGAGCAGCGCACAGTAGGATGATCGGTGCGGCCAAGGGACCCCTTGGTGCGGCACCATCATGCTTTGGAAGTTTCAACTTTTTGCATTTTACCCCCTGCAGTTCACTGTTTCGCGCATCCTGCTTTTCCTTTCGCATTTTTGACTCCTGCAACTTGACATTTGTTAAGTTTTAACAGTTCTTGATATTTTATGTCAGTCACATACCAGGGGTACGAAATTGGGGTATCTACACATAGACAATATAACTTTCCTACTAATACAATTCACGATTTTTGAAAACAACACTTTATCATCGTCCAACCACACCTTGGCTGCCTTTGTATCAGTAGGACAATTGTCAATAAGATGCCCTTCCTTCCGTAAACCACCCATGTTTACCTGTACCAAATACCTCCATTCTGCCAAATTCGACCCATCTGCTTCCAATATTATGTCAATCAGTTTATTTTGGGTAGAAACAACTATCATAATTGACTAAGTCGATGACGATGCATCTTCAGCCATTAGAAAAATGTCAAAACAGCCTCCAAAAACTCCAAACTTATCAAAACAGCCTCTAAACATGACTAATCTTTCAACCAAATCCCAACAATTTGACCCACAATTTCGAAATACCACTAATTACTCACTTGAGTGATCAATACATGTCACAGACCATATCGACACACAATTCTGAAAGCTAGGGTTCCACAATCACCTTTACACGCCACCTCCTGTCGACGCGTGCCGTTGGAAACTCCCTATTCCGATCGATGAACCTGCTAGAAGAGTTTGCCTAGACAATCCTAGCCTAACCCTAGGCTCAAAATCAACATCCAATCACTCTAACCTATTCAATTCGTCATCACAGTCATGCATTCTTCGCTATTCGACGTTAGCCGGGCATTGAGCCTCAGTCGATGTTGCTTAGGAAGTCTGGAGGGTTGTATATCATATCTTAAATGGCTCTGATAACATGTAATTGATAAACAACTAAAGAGAAAGAGAAGGGGAAGAAGAGAAAAAGAGACAGAGGTGGCAATAGCAGTCGTAAAATCCTTTCTTTTTATATATCTCTATTACTACGTAAGATATATATATATATATATATATATATATATATATATATATATATATATATATATATATATATATATATATATATATATATATATATATGTTGTCGAAGAAGAAAAGCTATCCAATTGTGTTGAAGCCGAGAATTGTAAACCAGTTCCGCAGTTCGGTAAACAAATATATATGTATGTACAAGTTAAGTCAAGGTCCCTACAAATATAATGATATACAATATAACCTTAAATATACATATAACTATATTCTAACACTCTCCCTCAAACCGAAGCATAAATATCATGCATGCCCAGCTTGTTACAAATATAACCAATTCTATTCCCATTCAATGACTTAGTAAACACATCCGAGAGTTGATCCCCGGTTCTAACATAACTCGTGACAATCACCTTTTCTTGAAGTTTCTCTCGAACAAAATGACAATCAATCTCTGTGTCTCGTTCGTTCATGGAACACTAGATTTGAGGCAATATGAATGGCTGCCTAGTTTTCACACCATAACTGCATAGGTAATAATGAGTTACCAATACCAATCTCATTTGGTTGAATGTGGACCTTCTTATTCTTCAAGGTTTATTTCACACGTGGCAAGCCTAGTTTTTGAAAGTGGACTCTTTAAGTGGAACATCTCAAAAATATACTCGTGGATTCTTTGATCATAACAAGTGGAGTATCTAAATTTCTCTTTGTACTTGAACTTTTGTAAACTCTTGTTTCATGACAGTTGCTTTGCTAATCCACCTGGTTGCAATTAATAATGAGACAATGAAAGAATCTTTGCTATATCGCAGATACGAGATGAAGTGAATATCCTAAATCTTTCAAAGGAGAATACAAGACGAACCCAATTCCACTTAGTTCATCAAAGAGAATATTTATACTTTGTTAGGTTCTCCGGATAGTGAATTCTTTACTGGTACAAACATATTTCAACCCAGATGAGCACTGGTAAGCACTTGAAGTTGCTCATCGAATTACTTTCTGTGTGATCTTTTGTTATTCCTGTTTGATTTGTGTCAAATCTGTAACGACCCGACCCGGACTCCAATGCGAAATCCCAAGGTCGTGCCGTTAAGACAGACTAAAAGACGGACAAGCACCTGCTAAGCATAATGGTACGAGTCAAAAGATGAGCCATCGAACTCTAATAGGAAGGTAAAGCAATAACGGCAATACGGAACAACTAAAAACTAAAATCTGCGGAAGCAAATCATAAGTGGAACCCAAGCCTTTAATCCTAAACAAAGGAACGCAAGGCTGAGAGATAACTATCTCTCGACAAATCTACGATTCGCGTGACGCAACATTGCGCACGGGCAACAAACCATCGGCAAACCTAAGGCTGGCGAATCAACATAATACCAACCTGATAAACAACCACTCAACGGCTACAACATGCCGGAGGGACAAATCAACTAAACGAATAAGATATTTAAATACTAACAACTAAACCCAAGTCTCTCGACTAATGTCGTCGGAGATGACAATACCGACAATACTAGAATGAGTGAGCTAAAGCATGCTCGAAATAACAAAGGGAACAACTCTTAGGAGATACAACAGCTCGACCAAACAAGTCGGCTCCCAAAATAAAACGATAACAAAATACTAATATAATCTACCCAAGTAAAGTCTACATAACTTCACATTCATGTCTCACAAATACATAATAACAATAATAATAATAAATCCAAGCTTAAAGCCCGGAAGACCACCTTCTAGGAATCACTATCCGAAGCCGCCACGCGTACTAACGGGATCACTGCACACACTAAGGAAAACAAACACACGAAGTGAGTCATAATGACCCAGTAAGTTACTAAATGCAATTGTATGGCATATCAAGACATGGCATGGCATAATGCACAAGCATATATAAAAATTCATGGTATCATACTAGTATACCAACAATAAACATGTACTTAGTCATCAAAGCACATAAGCTCACATAAGCTACATAGCATATTGTCTTTCACATAAATGCTCATACGTAAACATGTAAAACCAGGATCTGGGCCTAGCCCTCAATATTCAAACCATGGGTCCAACCCTCAAATGATCATAATCTGGGTTTCAATCCTCAAATGATCACAACTCATCAGTTTTCTTAATGAGTACCTCGTTACATTCATCCAACCCTCTGATGAGAAATGGGAGCTCGATATCAGGCTAGGGGGCGCTAATACGAGACCACATCCCACTATTGGCCATATAGTGAGGAGAAAGGGTACCAATGCGGCGATTCATAGCGAATGTTTCCAAAGGCTATGAATCGTCCCATTGCCGACAAAACGACCAAGACGCCAGCTGGACTCAAATCAAGATGCTCAAGTAGATATTTACTTGGATAAACCAATAAGGACCAAGTCCTTCACAAGAGGACTCACCAAATCAAGTAGGTCATAATGCTCTACAAAACCCAATAAACAATGCACATAATTGTACACACTTAACATGTTCAACTAACTTGTAAGTTTAGTTCAAAAACCACATATTGAGGTATTCATAATCCTCAAGTCATCACCAATTCAAGAATAGTTTATAGCTCAATAAATCACAACGTGAGGTCTACTATAGTCCTCTACTCAAGATTAAATCAAAGACTATTATTTAGTCTAAGAACAATCATAAATCAAGACTTAGCATTTTAGCTTCACTTAAAGGTACACCGGACTCAACCATAGTCCCAACCGTCATATATATTCGACTTCCTTAAAGCCAATCTCAAGGGTACTAAAACTAACCCGTAGTCAAAACCCCGGTAAGTGCTTTCTGTTCACGCCGACCAAATTCCCTAAAGAGAACTCGTTCAAATAATCATTTCTTAAAGGCATACGAGATCATAGGTTGGTCTCTAATGCTCCGTGCTCTAACGAGCACGTTCTAAACACACTCCCAATAGGTCTCTATAACATGAGTGTCTCAATTGGGCATCGAATGAGATACTCGGGTTCGCACAAACATAACTAAGCAAGACCCGAACATCGTAGGGTTTCAACCCAAAACTCATTATTATATTATTGACCTTACAACGACTCCGTTGAGTCTTATCTTCCTTTCCATTGCTATAGGTACGAAGAGGTTGGGCAAGATCTAAAATATCCAAGCAAGTTTTTCCAATTTAAGGAACCAGCGAACAAAATGTTGAATTCACAGCTTTAAGAAATCCTGAGGAATATCTTTGATGGCTTCATATTAAGAAGCTGTAATGATGTTTGGAAATTAATGGACCATAAAACACCTTTGTCCGACATCATTTTTTTTTATAGGTAAGTGTGAACCTTTGTTGATATGGGGATTGGAACCAAGGACCTCAACGTCTTTGCTTGAGTGCCCCTGCCATCTCTCCCACCCCTTGTCCGACATCATATTGATAGTGTAGCAGCTGGTAACATAGTTTAAAAGGTCGAGTTTGTCCTTTTGCACAGGTGGCTGGGTAAGGCGTGTGCCACAGACTACAAAAACAAACACAAAAGGCAAAAAAAAAATTGAAAAACCAAAAATCGACAACTTATCTAAGGACTTTTTATTTTATTTTTCCTTTTTCGTTTGAGGATGAGGACCTGGCTCAACACTATCATGTACAACATCTAATGGAACAAGGAAATATAACTTTGATGTTTACGAGAACCAAGACAAGTAAACTAAATAATATTTCAAGCCCTATATATGAGATTCAATAATAATGATCGAGCATCCTTGAAAAGTAAAATACTAATAGACTAATCCGATCAAGTCTGGCAAACTTGGTTGTAGGTTATAATATGGAAAAAACCCATATTTGGGCCACCCAACTGTTAAACAATTTGCAATGTGGCCACCGAAACTTTAGAATTGTTATCCTTACCACTGAACTAAAGTTATGTTGCAACCGAGCCCAATTTGTGGACGAACGTTTGTTCGGGACGTTCGGGTCGAGTTAAATACCTATTTTGCCCAACCCCAGGTATGGACAATTATTACCTAATATACAAGTAAAGGGAGTTAGACAATCAACAATCGATTGACTAGAATTTGCGATTTGGGGAAGGAAAAAACCCCCAAATACTAGGGTTTGTGAAAGCGGAAGGAAAGAAACCCCAAATAATATGGTTTTCGATCTCGTATTCAAAAATCAACAACAAACAATCACTCAATAACGAAAGGTTTTGGAGATTTGGTGGGTCAAAGGATATAGAAACAAATCGAAGCGACGAGATGAATACACTCTAATCGTACAATGTCTATGTTCTTTATTTCATCCATGTTTCTGTCATAGGGTTTTACAATTTATACTTTACGTGGTCAATGTGCGTGTTGTTAATGATAGGGTTTGAATTTACTTCAGTTTGTGGTCCCAAAATGGTAGGGTTTCAATGTTTACATGTTATTTAATAATGATAGTGGGAATTCATATGTACAATGTTACACCTACAGATTATTTAACATTGTAGTACTTTATGTGGTCCATTGTTTTGAGAAGTATGAATCTTGTCATTTTTATATACACAGTTGTGGTCCATGGAATATTCAACAATTTAGTATGTAGTGCCATTGTTTGTATACACTATTGTGGTCCCATTATAGTATTTTAGCTGCAATAATATATTTAGTTTATATATAGGCAGTGTGCCATTGTTTGTGTAATGATAGGTTATAATGATAGTTTATTTCTCAGATTTACTACTATAATGATAGGTTATTTCTTAGATATAGTACTTTAATGATAGTATGATATTGTTTAATGATAGGTTATTTCTTAGATATAGTACTATAATGATAGGTTATTTGTTGGATATAGTACTATAATGTTAGTTTTTCGTTGTTTATATATACTAGTAAGGTTCACGTGCGTTGCACGTGATGTTAATGATTTTTTAAAAATGATTTGCTAGTTTCTTCATTTTTCACTTTACTTTTAATTATTGGATGTTTTTTTTTGTATTTTAATCATTACACTTTTTGAAACTTATAAATTGTGCTGTTGTGCTTTTAGTTTTTTTGATACTTTGTTTTCCGGTCATTTATAATGTATACTTTTAGTCATTGTATAACAACTTATGTAACAGCCCGACCCAGACTCCAATGCGAAATCCCGAGGTCGTGCCGTTAAGACAGACTAAAAGACGAACAAGCACCTGCTAAGCATAATGGTACGAGTCAAAAGATGAGCCATCAAGCTCGAATAGGAAGGTAAAGCCATAACGGCAATACGGAACAACCAAAAACTAAAATATGCGGAAGCAAGTCATAAGTGGAACCCAAGCCTTTAATCCTAAACAAAGGAACGCAAGGCTGAGAGATAACTATCTCTCGACAAATCTACGACTCGCGTGACGCAACATTGCGCACGGGCAACAAACCATCGGCAAACCTAAGGCCGGCGAATCAACAGAATACCAACCTGATAAACAACCACTCAACGGCTACAACATGCCGGAGGGACAAATCAACTAAAAGAATAATATATTTAAATACTAGACAACTAAACCAATGTCTCACGACTAAAGTCGTGGGAGATGACAATACCGACAATACTAGAATGAGTGAGCTAAAGCATGCTCGAAATTAGAAAGGGAACAACTCTTAAGAGATACAACAGCTCGACCAAACAAGTCGACTCCCAAAATAATACGATAACAAAATACTAACATAACTACCCAAGTAAAGTTTACATAACTTTACATTCGTGTCTCACAAATACATAATAACAATAATAATAATAAATCCAAGCTTAAAGCCCGGAAGACCACCTTCTAGGAATCACTATCCGAAGCCGCCACGCGTACTAACGGGATCACTGCACACACTAAGGAAAACAAACACACGGAGTGAGTCATAATGACCCAGTAAGTTACTAAATGCAATTGTATGGCATATCAAGACATGGCATGGCATAATGCACAAGCATATATAAAAATTCATGGTATCATACTAGTATACCAACAATAAACATGTACTTAGTTATCAAAGCACATAAGCTCACATAAGCTACATAGCATATTGTCTTTCACATAAATGCTCATACGTAAACATGTAAAACCAGGATCTGGGCCTAGCCCTCAATATTCAAACCATGGGTCCAACCCTCAAATGATCATAATCTGGGTTTCAATCCTCAAATGATCACAACTCATCAGTTTTCTTAATGAGTACCTCGTTACATTCATCCAACCCTGGGATGAGAAATGGGAGCTCGATATCAGGCTAGGGGGCGCTAATACGAGACCACATCCCACTATTGGCCATATAGTGAGGAGAAAGGGTACCAATGCGGCGATTCATAGCGAATGTTTCCAAAGGCTATGAATCGTCCCATTGCCGACAAAACGACCAACCCGCCAGCTGGACTCAAATCAAGATGCTCAAGTAGATATTTACTTGGATAAACCAATAAGGACCAAGTCCTTCACAAGAGGACTCACCAAATCAAGTAGGTCATAATGCTCTACAAAACCCAATAAACAATGCACATAATTGTACACACTTAACATGTTCAACTAACTTGTAAGTTTAGTTCAAAAACCACATATTGAGGTATTCATAATCCTCAAGTCATCACCAATTCAAGAATAGTTTATAGCTCAATAAATCACAACGTGAGGTCTACTATAGTCCTCTACTCAAGATTAAATCAAAGACTATTATTTAGTCTAAGAACAATCATAAATCAAGACTTAGCATTTTAGCTTTACTTAAAGGTACACCGGACTCAACCATAGTCCCAACCGTCATATATATTCGACTTCCTTAAGCCAATCTCAAGGGTACCAAAACTAAGCCATAGTCATATCCTCGCAAGTGCTTTCATGTGCACACGACCAAATTCCCTATGAGAGAACTCATTCAAATAATCATTTCTTAAAGTAATACGAGATCATAGGTTGGTCTCTAATGCTCCGTGCTCGAATGAGCACGTTCTAAACACACTCCCAATAGGTCTCTATAACATGAGTGTCTCAATTGGGCATCGAATGAGATACTCGGGTTCGCACAAACATAACTAAGCAAGACCCGAACATCGTAGGGTTTCAACCCAAAACTCATTATTATATTATTGACCTTACAACGACTCCGTTGAGTCTTAATTCTACATTTCATTCTTTATGGGTTTCATAAATCCACAATTTAACACTCTATTCAAACATACAATAAAATCCCAAAATTCATTCGGGCTTGATTCCCAAGCCTAACAACCCAAGAACTCATTATAATCATAGTCAAACGAAACCCAAATGTTGTAGGATTTCAACCCGAGTTCTTTAACACATTATTGAACTTATTTCGACTCCGTTGAGTCTAAATGCTAAGTTTAATTATTTACACCCTTCATCAATCTCAACATTAACACCCATTTCAATTAACAATAATTTCTCCAATAATTCGGGGTTGATTTCAAGCCCTAAAATTTACAACAAAACCCAACATAAATCATAACCCATTTCATAAATCACTTAATTTCAATTAAATGATCCTACTCATGATATCTAGTGAGTTCACCCATTTAAAGCCCTAATCATAGGCATATTTCCACAATAAACCCAATTAACATATGGACATGATTTCTAGCATGCTCATAATCCTAGAAACACAAGATGAAGAGTAACAATATACTTCAACAATCATATAAGTCATCCTACATATGCTTTTGACAAGTTCACATGCTCAAATCACAAGTTAAAATCACACAAAGCAAGTATGTGTACTCATTGACCTCAAATAGCATAGAGTTTGTTTTCCTTAGGATCAATGAGTACAAAATCAAAAAGAGAAGAAGTAACTTACCTTCAAACCCCAATCAAGAAAGAAAAGCAAGAAAGTAATCGGTTGGAAGTAATCTACTCGTCGAGCTCTTCGATTCTATGGCTAGGGCTTGAGCAATGAAGAAGAGGAACCATGGAAGGTCAAGAAGGACCCTCAAGAACTCATGGAGGAACTAGGAGAGAAGCCATTCCCGTTTTTGGAGAGGAGGGGTGAGAAATGAGAGTCAAACTCTCAGATTGTGGCTTAAAAGGGGTTAAAAACTGAGTGGGACAAGTGTCACCACATTGTTGTCACTTAAAATCTGATTTTTGGTAGCTTAATTAATCACTAAAGCACTCTTAATCCACTCTTAAAACTTGTTAGAGATGTTAGGGTATAAGTAAGGAGGGTTAGGGAGGTTTAGGTGGGGTTTAGAAAAGGTTTTGGATAGGGGTTTAGGAGCAAAAGTCGTCAACAGCAAAACAGGGGAAAACTTCCGTAGGTGCAACCTGATGTTGAGGCGGGCGCCTCACTCAAGGCCTGGCGGGCGCCTGAACTTCTGGGAGCAAATGTTCAATTTTTGCAATGCTCTCAGCATTGTCCCGCGAGCCGGTGATCAGAATTCGATGCGAGCGCATCATCCAGCCCTCGAACTTGATCTAAACATGTCCTAAATGGTCCCAAACTCATGGGCAACCATTCCAAGGTCTAACCCAACTCAAAACAAGTCGGAAACACACCCGAACAACATCCGGAACAACTCGGAGCGAAACCAGGAGGAGGTGCAACAACGTGCAACCGGAACGACGAATGAACTCGCAATCGAACGAGCAATGAAAGGAGACTTTTAAGGCAAGTCTAAGGGCTAAAGAAGAAGATTGAATACTTCTAGGAAGTTGAATAACAACTAGGGAAATAAGAACTCCAAAGGAGAGACGATTACATGACTCAATCCCCGAACTACGCGATAGAGACGAACGCTATCTCCAAAGCTTCCAAATCATCGATAGACTTAAGGAACACCTCCAACTTGAAGTCTAATACATCTAAACATGTTAATAAACCATCATATAGAGGTCTAGGACCAAAGCGAGGTCACGAACGCAAAACGCAAGCAAACCCTCAATCGCGTCGCATTCCGACTATCGTCGAGTCACGACTTGTGACTTTAGCAAGTCGACAACTATATGGCATCTATTAATAGTGTTTAGGTCTTAACGTGGTCTCTCATACATATCTAGACCCTCTCGCAAACCAAACATACAGTCGACAAAGGAAGAAGTGCAAATATAGCACGCAAACCGAGCTAACGAAGGAGCGGGGTGTTACAAAATCTCAGCTTATTCATTACTCATTAGCTAGCTATTTATGGTGTCTATTTCAATGATTAATATACAGATATGGACATTTAACATGGGAATGGAAAAAGGGAATTCGTAGCTACCTGCATCCAATGCTATTTTCTCTAATTTACAAAATTCTTGCCATTTTCCATCTTGATACTCCGTGGTTCATGGTAATTATACTCACATGTGTGTGTTTCTGTAGAGATGCTTTACTTTATATTCGTGATTTCATTTGGTTTACCTGCAAATATTCATTGATGTATCTGCTGTACATTTGCACACTGCCTCATAGAAAATTCCGGCAGACGCACCGGCGCGTGAGGTACTTTTCCGGCACCGGCCGGCAACAAAAATGACACAGAATGATTCGCCTATGCTAGGCGACTGCACTGACAAATTTCTGTATCCCAACTTAATCCCAATTCTGGATTACACAGGCACACTCACGATGCCTAACACTGGAAACCTAATTTCTACGCACTAAGACATAATTCATACTACATAGGACCAATTCAACACTTCAGAAGGGTCGCACAATCATGGCGAACTGAAATCCCCTTGCTCTAATACCATGTTGTCGAATAAGAAAAGCAATTCAATTGTGTTGAAGCCGATAACTGTAAACCAGTTCGGCAAACCAATATATATGTATGTACAAGTTACATCAAGGTCCCTACAAATATAATGATATACAATATAACCCTAAATATACATATAACTATATTCTAACAATATACATATACCCTACCAACACAATTACCAAACTACCCTTATTGTGTAACAAATATGAAGAGCTCATGATGAATCTCTAGAATGGTTTAATGTGTGGAAGCCGTAATTATGTTGGAAAATGGACCATTCAACACTTATGTCCCACATTGACAATGTAGTAGTCGTAACATGATTTTAAAGGTCGGATTCTGTATGCCTAGGCCGGGTGATTGGGTAAGTGTCTGCCACGACTGCACAGGAAGAATAAAACACATAAATAGCCCAAAAACAACTACTTTCCCAATTTGATTTTCATTTTCTTTTTTTCCTCTTATTTTCTTTTTTGGCTTTTCAAGAGCCAGGAGTGGGGAGGCTCATCACTTTTGAAAATGTTGACGTTGAAGAGATACAAGATATGGAAAAACTAGGTCAAATTCAGTGCCTTGTGTAACTAAGATCCAATAATAATGATCAAACATCCCAGGCAAAAGAAGAATAAGAGAATAATCTACCAGAATTTGGTGAGCTTATTTATGTTATTTTGCGAACCATGTGTCACTTATAGCAATGTAAAATAACAGGGAACAAACAAAATGAATAAAAAAACATTATGCTCCAAGGGGATAGCAAGTGAGCACCTATGACTTTCTTCCTTTGTGTTTGCCATGGATGATGGACGAGTGCTATGGATAGGATGGCCAAATGGAAAATTTTGTCTAGACTCTAGTGCGCTTAGAGGTTCCAGAGTCTTTAAGAGACCAGCTTATTCAAATATACAGCAATGCAAAAACTATCAGTTGAGAACTTGAACAAACAAATTGAATAAAAAAGGAAATTAATAGCAGTAACTAAAACTATTTAAGAATGTCATATAGAAGGTAAACAAATAAATGAGGAGCACTAAAAGGCAAATTAAGTAACAATCCCAAGACACGTTTATATTATGAAACTAAAGAGGTTTCCACAAAGTGAGAAGCACAAAAGCAAATTGTTGGGAATCAGCTAAGCGACTGCTTAACCTCTAGGGAGTCATTATTATTTGGTACTAACTGTTCAGGAGAAAATGGTACTTGTTTGAGGCATTATTATTTGGTACTAACTGTTCACAAGAAAATTGGTTCCCGTAACAACCTTTTATAGTTTATAACCTACAAAATATCATACCAAATAT
The DNA here is from genome assembly GCA_013146195.2 of Codonopsis lanceolata. Lineage (NCBI taxonomy): Eukaryota > Viridiplantae > Streptophyta > Magnoliopsida > Asterales > Campanulaceae > Codonopsis > Codonopsis lanceolata. The sequence goes on along the minus strand of JABEVN020000929.1, from coordinate 7,311 downwards.
ACATTCGAATGGAAGTATCTTGTTCAAATGAATGATGCCACAACTAATCTTTGTGACACCCTAGTAAAAATCAAAACTTATAATACAAAATTAAGTACTACAAAACATGCTTTCTGCTTGAAAATTGATTAGAGCAATCAATAGATGATATTATTATCATAATTAGCTTTTCGATTTAGAAACTATAATAGTGCTAGAAATATGGACAATATACATACTATCCCACATTGATGGCAAAGAAATTTGTTACTAAGTATAAAACGACGGAGTTAGGCGATCAATTTCGAGTGATTGGGCAGGCGTCTCCCATGACACGTTGAAAAAGAACTGGAATAAATCTCAAAAAATCCAAAAATATGGCAACTTGTCCAATCACTTTTATTAATATATTTATTTTTGCTTCTTCCTTGAATTAACCAAAAGAGAAGGAACTAAGACACAAGAAAAGAAGATCGGGGAAAAAGAAACTAATTAAAGCTACATCCACGGCATCCAGCAAGCACCCAAGACAAGTTAGAAACTAAATTACTTTATAAAATAAATACAGGAACAATTGTAATTTATTTACCTCATTTAGTCGAATACCATGAGCTTCACATAAATATTCGTCAGCGTCTCAGTGATTGCTTTTCCCATAACATCCACTGTGTTTCCAAGCTCACTTTCTTCAAAGAGAATAAAGCAGCAAAGCTGAATATTTAGCGGCACCACTGTTCAATCATAAAAGAGATTATTATGGAGAATTTTCCCAATTGGAATTTAAGGACCATGTTTTACACCCCCCAAAGAAAATGAAAAACAATAAAGAACAAACAAAAACCTGTGTGTGGGAAACACAAGGCAAAAGAAACTATTCCTTCGTGGAGAATATCATATATACAACCCTATATCCATGTTCATCAGATTTCTAATCATAATTTCCTTCCATACGAGGAATTAAAGTGGACCCTGTGCTTCTATGCACCGAGTACACTCGAATAAAATGATGTTTATGTGTAATCAAGCATCAATTACAAACCATAATGAATTATTTTTATGTTTCTAATGTTATACTAGTTGCTAAGAGGCCGAACAAGATCTCTAAGATCCCACAGTATTTTAACTATTCCAGCTGACAATGTAGTAGTCTTAACATATATTAAAAGGTCGGATTCTATATGCCTAGGCCAGGTGATTGGGTAAGTGTCTGCCACTACTGCACAGGAAGAAACAAAACATAAATATCCCAAAAACGAATACTTTCCCAATTCACTTTTCATTTTCTTTTTTTCTTCTTATTTTCTTTTTGGCTTTTCAAGAGCCAGGGGTGGGGAGGATGAAAATGTTGACGTTGAAGAGATACAAGATAAGGAAAAACTAGGTAAAATTCAATGCCCTATGTACTAAGATCCAATAATAATGATCAAACATCCCAGACAAAATAAGTTTTAAGAGAATAATCAACCAGAATTTGGTGAACTTGTTTATGTTATTTTGCGAATCGTGTGTCACTTATCGCACCTATGACTCCTTTTCGTTAGCGATGGATGAGTGCGCCATGGACGAGATGGCAAGTGCAACAATTATGTCTAGATTCTAATGAGCTTCAAGGTTCCAGAGTGTTTAAGAAGCCAGCTTATTCAGATATATAGGAATGCAAAAATTATATTAGTCGAGAACTTGAACAAACAAATTGAATAAAAAAGGGAATCAATATCAGCAACTAAACCTATTTAAGAATGTTATATAGAAGGTAAACAAATAAATGAGGAGCACTAAAAGGCAAATTAAGGAACAATCCCAAGACACGTTTATATTATGAAACTAAAGGGGTTTCCACAAATTGAGAAGCACAAAACCAAATTGTTGGGAATCAGCTAAGTGCTCATTTGTTGCAGCTTATTTGGAGTGATTTTGGATTTTGGCTTTTGAAAAGTTATATTTAGAGTGTTTGTTTCAGCTTATAAGCCAAAAGCCAATAAGTAAGGTACAACACCCTTTATGCATTGAAAAGCTAAAGCCAAAAATTTAAGTTTTTTTGGTTTTTTTTTAAAACATGAAGACAACTATTCATTAATAAACATTTGATTATCCCCATTTAATCCTTTTATGAAATATACAAAAAAATATGAATACTAATTTTCAAGGTTTTTTTAACAAATAATTATACCAACTCATAAGCAGTTTTTCAACAGCTGTAACAAACAGTATATCATGCAATCAGCCACAAGTCATTCAGCCACCAGCTTAAGCAATTAGCCATAAGTCATAAGCCATCAGCCACAACAAACGAGCCCTAAGTGGCTGCTTAACCTCTAGAGAGTCATTATTATTTGGTACTAACTGTTTAGGAGAAAATGGTACTTGTTTGAGGCATTATTATTTGGTACCAACTGTTCACGAGAAAATTGGTTCCCGTAGCAACCCTTACCCTTTATAGTTTATAGCCTACTAAATCGCATACCAAAGTTGCATTGAAATTGAGTCTCTTGTTCAAATGAATGATGCACAACTAAACTTTGTGACACAACTTAAAATCCAAAATTAAGTACTACAAAACATGCTTTCTGCTTGAAAATTGATTAGAGCAATCAATAGATGATATTATTATCATAATTAGCTTTTCGATTTAGAAACTATAATAGTGCTAGAAAGATGGACAGTACACATACTATCCCACATCGACCGCAAAGAAATTTGTTACTACATATAAGATGACGGAGTTTGGTGATCACTTTCGAGTGATTAGGTAGGTGACTCCCACGACACGTTGAAAAAGAACTACAATTAATAAATCTCAAAAAATCCAAAAATATGGCGACTTGTCCAATCACTTTTGTTAATTTATTTATTTTTGCTTCTTCCTTGAATTAACGAAAAGAGAAGAAACTAAGACACGTGTAAAGAAGATCGGAGAAAAAGAAACTAAGACACATGTAAAGAAGATTGGAGAAAAAGAAACTAATTAAAGCTTCATCCAACAACCACCCAAGACAAGTTAGAAACTAAACTACTTTATAAAGCAAAAACAGGAACTATTGTAGTTTCTTTTCCACAAATTTAGTCGAATACCACGAGCTTCACATAATATTCGTCAGCATCTCAGTGATTGCTTTTCCCATAACATCCACTGTGTTGGCAAGCTCACCTTCTTCAACAAAAAAAAATTAAAGCAGCAAAGCTGAATATTTTAGTACTAACTGTTCAGGAGAAAATGGTACTTGTTTGAGGCATTATTATTCAGTACTAACTGTTCACGAGGAAATTGGTTCCTATAACAACCATTTATAGTTTATAACCTACAAAATCTCATACCAAAAATGCAGTGAAATTGTAGTCTCTTGTTCAAATGAATGATGCCACAACTAAACTTTGTGACACCCTAGTAAAAACTCAGAACTTATAATCCAAAATTAAGTACTACAAAACATGTTTTCTGCTTGAAAATTGATTAGAGCAATCAATAAATGATATTAATATCATAATTAGCTTTCGATTTAGAATAGTGCTTGTAAGATGGACAGTATACATACTATCCCACATGGATGGCAAAGAAATTTTTTACTACATATAAAACGACGGAGTTTGGCAATCACTTTCGAGTGATTGGGCAGGCGTTTCCCACGACACGTTGAAAAAGAACTGGAATAAATCTTTAAAAAAATCCAAAAATATGGCGACTTGTCTAGTCACTTTTGTTAATTTATTTATTTTTGCTTCTTCCTTAAATTAACCGAAAGAGAAGGAATTAAACTAAGACACATGTAAAGAAGATCGGAGAAAAGGAAACTAATTAAAGCTCCATCCAACAAGCACCCAAGACAAGTTAGAAACTAAACTACTATATAAAGCAAAAACAGGAACTATTGTAGTTTCTTTACCACAAATTTAGTCGAATACCACGAGCTTCACATAATATTTGTCAGCGTCTCAGCGATTGCTTTTCCCATAACATCCACTGTGTTTGCAACCTCACCTTCTTCGGGGAAAATGCAGCAAAGCTGAATAGCGGCACCACTATTCAATCATAAAAGAGATTATTATGGAGAATTTTCCCAATTGGAATTCAAGGACCATGTTTTATTCCAACCCCCCCCTTAAAGAAAATGAACAACAATAAAGAACAAACAAAAACCTGTGTGTGGGAAACGCAAGGCAAAGAAACCATTCCTACCTGGAGAATATCATATATACAAGCCTATATCCATGTTTATCAGATTTCTAATCATAATTTCCTTCCATGCGAGGACTTAAATTGGACCCTGTGGTTCAATGCACGATTTACACTCGAATCAAAATGATGTGTATATGTAATCAAACATTTATTATCAAACCATAATGAGTTATTTTCTTTGTTTATAATGTCATACTGGTTGCTAAGAGGCCGAACAAGATCTCTAAGATCCCACCGTATTTTACCTATTCCAGTTGCAAACAGATAGTTGTCTTTTACAATATGAAGAGCTCCGTATGAATTTCTTGAATGGTTTCATGTGTGGATGCCATAATTATGTTGGAAAATGGACCATACAACTCTTATGTCCCACATTGATAATGTAATAGTCGTAACGTAGTTTAAAAGGTCGGACTATGTGTGCCTAGGCCAGGTGATTGGGTAAGTGTCCACCACGACTGCCCGGAAAAAAGAAAAACATAAAAAGCCCAAAAACGACTACTTGCCAAATTGACTTTTCATTTTCTTTTTTCTTCTTATTTTCTTTTTGGCTTTTCAAGAGCCGGGGGTAGGGAGAGGCTCATCAACCTTGAAAATGTTGACATTGGAGTGATACAATATAAGGAAAAACTAGGTAAAATTCAATGCCCTATGTATTAAGATCCAATAATAATGATCAACCATCCCAGGCAAAATAAGATTAAGAGAATAATCTACCAGAATTAGATGAACTTGTTTATGTTATTTTGCCAACCACGTGTTACTTATCACAATGTAAAAGAACAGTGAACAAACAAATTGAATAAAAAAGTATTATGCTCCAAGGGGATAGCAAGTGAGCACCCATGACTTTCTTCCTTTTCGGTTGCGATGGATGAGCGCGCTATGGACGGGATGGCCTAGTTGAAAATTATGTCTAGATTCCAATGAGCTTCGAGGTTCCAGAGTGTTTAAGAAGCCAGCTTATTCAGATATATAGGAATACAAAAACTATATTAGTCGAGAACTTGAACAAACAAATTGAATAAAGAAGGGAATTAATATCAGTAACTAAACCTATTTAAGAATGTCATATAGAAGGTAAACAAATAAATGAGGAGCACTAAAAGGAAAATTAAGGAACAATCCCAAGACATGTTTATATTATGAAACTAAAGGGGTTTCCACAAAGTGTGAAGCACAATAGCAAATTGTTGGGAATCGGCTAAGAGGCTGTTTAACCTCTAGGGAGTCACAGTTTATCAGAAAACTGTGTTACCTCAACATAAAATACCTTACAGTGTAAATTGGTTTAGCTGGAAAACAGATGAAATAATTAATAAAAGGATTATTTTCCATTGTTTAGTTGGATTTATCAACTACACGTCAAGAATGGCTTATCAGGTGCCGTTTGATTTGATGGTTCAATAGTTCAATTAGCATTTGAATCACTTTGCCTGATTTTTTTTTCCTCAACTTCTTCATTCTATGAGGTTAGCAAGAAGCAACACAAAAACTTCAATAACTTAAATCATGTTTAGCACTAATATCCGGATCCCAAACAAACCAGTCCATGTTACACACAGACCAACCAAAGAGCTAATATTTTTATGAAGCTTAAAGGATGTGCATTGTTACATTACATCTACTACGGAGAAAAATTATGCACAAGGACTTATAGTGGTACTCTGTTTTACACGTTAACAATTTAATCATCAACAGTGGACAATACCTTGCGGAACATTCCAAAATCACCACAGGACTTTCAAAAAAATCTCCCATTGTGGATGCTCTAAGAGGTTGAACACGTTTCAAGCAGGTCCACGAATTCCAAGAATAGTTAATCTATAGTTGAATTTACAATATTAACAATTTCAGATGATTATCTTGAATGGCTTCATATAAATTTTGAGGCTGTTAGGATGAAACATATTTGTACACATTTCGCACATTGATGGTGTAGTAGGTTGCTAGATAGTTTAAAAGGTAAGAGTCTTCCCATATAAGGGGCCATACGATACCCAAAAGCTTGTTAATTGAATACAAATATGAGATTTAAGATGAGCAAAGACAAGAATATGGAAAAGTTATTTGGAAAACATAGATCAAGTATTGCCAAGCTTCCGACTATGACAACCTTTCGGAGCTACTACATGATAACAACTACGTTTGAAAATTAGTTATGGGGATGAAGATTGCACCATATATAGTGACTCCAAGTCCCCAGATCAAGTTTGTTCACGTCGTAAGGCATCTATTGAATGAAAAATCATATTTCTAGACCTTTAAGTGATCCATCTTAGACTTGCACAAGTAAAAAAATCGTATTTCTAGACCTTTGAGTGATCTATCTTAGACTTACACAAGTAAAAATGAGAGAAAGGAAAAATACTACAAAAGTGGTAGAAGTTGGCCTCCCTAGGGGATTTACTTCGATGCCTGTGTAAATTTATCTAGGCTATAAAGTGACCTGTTGTGAAAATAGAGTTAATTACTTTTTTACATATTAAACTTTGCTTAACGATCTAAATAGCCAATCGTTATACTCCCTCCGTCCCAAAATTATTGTTGTGTTGGCCCCCACACGCATTCAAAAGAAAAATAATTTACTTGATTATTAATATTGTTATAATGTGTAGCTTTCTTTTTAAAATTCATGTGCATGTGGCCTATAATGAAAGTAGAAAGAAAAGTAAGGGTAAAATGTTAAGTCTCAGGCAAGGTCACAAACAAGACAATTTTTGGGACCTGAAAAGGAGAGCAGACAATAATTTTGGGACCGGGTCAATTTTTTTTGAATTCTTTAGCTAAAAGCCTTGCCCCATTAGGTTTCCATACAAAAACTTAATTAATAAGATGCTAATCCTCGTCTTCAAGTATCACCGATATGGTCAAGATTTGGGGCATAATCACTTTCCTAACCCTGTACTCAATCTCGTTATTACCATCACTTTTATTAGTTACAAGAGCATTATGAATCGTTATTAGCATCCACTTAGGTTTCCACATGAAAACCTAAATTGGGTAAGCGCTTATTGCCATCTTTTCATATATGTCAATAGGACTTATATATAAAAAAAGGCAATAAACCCTATTAAAGAAATATGATTATGCATTTCAAAACCAATTTTCTATAACACACTTCCATTTCAACAATTTATGGGATATATCTACCCCTT
>JABEVN020000928.1:0-27327 GCA_013146195.2 Codonopsis lanceolata | reverse complement strand
CCCACTTTGCATCGTATCCACCACAATACGACAACCCGGAATTGCAATGGTCGGTGGGCGTTACTAGTGTCCCAAACAGCTCCATAGTTTTTGCTCATGTATGTCCAATTTGGTGACCCAACCTACACAAAAGAGCAACAAGTTGAACAACATCAAGTATCATGTGATGATTATCAAAATATTTGAATATTATTCTCGATTTACCTTTGCTACTTCCACGACTAGGATTTGTTTTGCCACCTTGGTACAAGAACTTAATGGCTAAATAATTCTTTTGCTTGATTCTTCCACCCGATTGAGAAATTCTTGCTTTTGAAATCACAATGTACCCTGATTCATATTGCAACAAAGATAATTAGTTCAATCTTATGGTTTATTAATGACAGTTGATTGGTTCATTTCAAAGTTTGCCTCTGAAGGTCCAAATGAGTTAAATCAAGTGCAAATTTTCTATACTCTATGGGCTCCCAAATAGTCTATCCCAACCTCCGTTCCATTGAATTTCAGGCGTACATCTTCCTTTTTATTTTAGTCCGCTTACTTTTTATAAGAAGACATGTATGACTGAGATTCAATGAGACAGAAAATATGATAGAAGGTGAGATATATGTTTTGAAGCTTACTTTCTAGTAATCTACAAAACTAATACGTGATTGATTGAACTAGCTCTCGTGATCAATGACGAAGAATAAATAGTATTAAATAATGCAAGAATTAAAACAGTTATACCTCTTATATTCAACGTCGGAATACCAAGATTCAATATTGCTTGGTCCATACCCTTGTTAGCCATAGACAAAGCTATACTATGGTGGACTTCGTAGTAGGTCAAATTTGGTTAATACACATTTGTTGAGAACAAGTACAGATGGCATGGTGACTTTAAGAAGAGTAGCACAATAAGATTGGCTAGGTACTTTGCTTTAATTTGTCTCTGAAAGTATTTTTCTGGTTAAACAATAGGGATTCCTGATGAGAACGAGGAGAAAACTATCTTCCAAGGAAAGGGCCTACTAATATTCGTCAATTTCTCATAAAAGGATCTAACTGAGAACAATGTTCCTCCCCCCTTCCCACAAAATTTTATCTTCATTTGTCCCATTAATCTGCTGCGTATACAACAATGCCAAAAGACACTGGTGTTGTTTCACTAATTGCAAGAATCTTGTATCTTGAAGTTTCAATTTCTCTTTGTTTTTATCTATTCTGTTGTCCATTTTTTTCCACACAACTGGTGTAGATTTCATTTTCCCATCTTCTTATGACTTCATGGAAAGTTTTGCTCTCTATGTAATTATCTGAGTGACAATAGTAGGATAAAATAAGAGTTGTGTGATTTTTATTTTTCTTTTGGTACAATACAATTGTGTGATGAGTTACAATGACCCAACTTGAAACTGAAACCATTCTGCTTGTACTTTTCAAATTTTTTAATGATTTTCGACTTGGCATTAATTTTAGTTATACTAAAGAATATATTAATTTACTTGCAGTTCTGATCATTTTAATTCCCAAAGATGATTTAATAGATGAGAAGAGTTTGTTTTGTTAGTTATGCATAAATAATGATTATCATGTGTGTATTTCGTTCGTTGCCTTTCTAGTGGATTGAGTCGAGGATATCAGATGATATAGATTTCCTCTAAACAAGAATGATCATAAAGGCGCTCACTTTGTTTTTTTAATTTTTTAAAACTAATTAGGCATGAAGCTACGAAGTTTAGGGTTTCTTGCAATAAATACAAAGTAAACCCTAAAATAACCCAACACTTCATACGACCCAAAGAGACCACGATACGGCACGAGAGTGCGAGCGGCGTGCGAAGGTGTCGGACACAGAGTGGAACACCTGTCGACTTCAGGCCTGTCGAGTGTCGACTTCATCTTCTTCTTCGAGAGGTTTCTTCTTCAGTGTTTGCCGTTTGCCTTCTACAGTCTGTCTCCGTCCAAGTTCCAACTTCCAGGTAAGAGTCTTCCCTTTCTTTGTGTTTGACTGTTTTTGTTTTCTTTTTTTTCTTCAGTTCGAGTGTTTGAGACTTGGTTTTTCTTCACTCTTCATCTGTTTGAGACTTCGATTCACCGATTTTGTTTCCTTCGATGCATTTTTTCTTCACTCTTCTATTTACGTTACGTATAGACTGCAGCAGAACTCTGTAAGTTTGCAACTCTTAAAAAATAATCAAGTTCTATTACTCGGTTAGTCGGTTCACCGATTTTTTTCCTACTTTCCTTCAATGTGTTCTATTATGACTCGTTCACCGATTTTACGTTACGTTCGGAAGTCTGGAACTCTTTTCTGTTATGTAATTAATAATTATGTTTAAATTTTAAAACTTTGATATTATGTTTGCAGTTTAGGTATTTCAACAGAATTAATATGAATGTCATCCGTTACTAGTTCCTTTTGCAGATAGTTTTGCGTTGAAGAACTGTTTATTACCTCATCGCAGTTGGATGAATATGGTACATCGGAATCATGATTAACTGTATTTTCAGAAATAGTTTCTTTATTTTCTGCAAATGAAGAAGAATCCTCGTCTATACGTCTTGCTTTCCAGACCACTGTTGTCTAGTATTGCATTATTTCCTTCTTTTTTCTCCTCTTCAACAGTATCCTTCTGATCAGCAGAGACAAACAACTCTTCTTGTCGTGTTGTCAATGGCTCCATCTTTTGTTTCAGTCCTATATAAACCAACATTGTATCGATGAATTACTGAAAAACCAGTAAGAGGGTTGAAATATCTACTAACGTGTTTACGATATGAGATATTGTGCCCAATAGGTATAAAATCAAGACAGCTAAATCAGATATTTTCAAATTATAACTTCCTAAACAGCCCTCCACCTTGCAAAGATGAAAAAGATTAATAATCTGCAATGAAGAGAGACTCTTACCGGAGGCCCTCCACTTTATAGACAATACTGCAAAGGTGAGTCCAGTTACAAGAATAACCCCAGCTACTCCAGCTCCCACTATCCCTGAAGGTGAACTACTTCCGAAGTGTTATTAGTTGACAAGAGAACCAACCCTAGCATAGGGTGAGTTGATTTAAGTTGGGTAGGGGATATTGCTTCAGCTTGTGAAGAGCACTGGCTCTTATTAAGGAGCATGAGCTCTTCCCACCAACTGGAAATCCAGAATCAGGGCATTCCTAAAGCTAACAAATTCAATTTTATCAATCTTGAGCATAGGCATGACAACACAATTGATGGGGCAGAGCTCATGTCTATTGTGAAAAGCTGATGTACTTCTAGCTCTTTGCAATTGTAAGTTTTTGCCTTAGTATCCTAGGGACTGAAAAGCTTTGTAAAGTCGCTTCACTATAATCCCAGTAATTCGTTATAGTAAATTATTATTCTTTTAGTGAATGCTATATTAAATTGTTTATTTCATTTCTTCCTAGGTTGACGGATTCTTGAGCCCTTGCTCCCGCATCAATATCAGGTTCCACTTTCCACCATTTGAACAAAATTTCAAATTCAACATCACCTAGTTTCACAGGAAGCCTGATTTAATAACCATGAACATGATTTTCAAGCATTGACTAAAACATCTGCTCTTGTGACCATTGTATGTTGAAGCGAGGTGAACCAAATTTAATCAATTTCAAGTTTGAAAATAATGCTAAAAGCAAAGCTCACTAATCGAGAGAATCACCCAAGTAAGCAAAAAAACAGTGAGAAGAAATGATTGTCCATTTGAAGAGTCCTATTTTGACAAGTTAACAAGTTAAGAAACAAAATAGGCCTTGTATAGGAGACGACAACGATTCACGCGTAGTGGGCACCCATCTTGGTGCACGCAACATGAATAGAACCGACATTTGCTATTTTATGCAAATGACAAGGCGAGGAAGAAGTGTGAACAAGTAAGAAAAAATCATAAGTCAGACCGCAATGGCTTGAGATTAACTAAACATTCAGGGGGGTCAAAGAGTTTTGCCTCACATGAACTTGCGATGGTAAGAGTTTATCTATTGTCTATATAGTCTTTGTGGATATGCTCTGCATTTTAGTACAATCTTGGTTGCTACACTTAATATGTTTTGAGGTTACTCTGTTTATTGTGATAGAACATATGGGGGAATTATTATTTTCTGTCATTACAGATAAAGAAGAATCCTGACAAAGTGATCACAGAAGATGACGTTTTCCTTAGAACCCACAAGAGAAAGCAAGGAAGTGGCGAGTTTGTGGATGCTAAGTCCAAAAAAATCTTTGTGAGTTTAATCTAAATGTTTTATTACTTTTATTAGTTCACTCTAAACATTTAATTATACTCGATCGCTATTGAAAGATGTATCTTTGATCTCAATGCTCTTTTTATTATTTATAAAATGCAAATAGAAAAGTTACATATAATATTCTTTTCTTTTTACATTTTAGGAGGATTATACTGTTCGAAAGAAAGGTGATGATTTTGATTCCACAGCTTGGGTGGATGTATCAGGTGGTGTTGTAAAGAATCGTTTGTACGGCTTTGGTTCATCGGTTCCTGCATCAGAGATCTTGAGTAGCAGCACGAATTCCTCATCTACGCGTTCAAATGGAGATTTCACACAGACCCAAGAGTTTGAAGATAAGTTGACCGAAATAGTTGAAAAAATGAGGGATGAAGTCACGGCACAAATACATTCCACATATGAGGCTAAATTTGAACAAATGAAAAATGATTTCCAGTTGCAATTCCAAGAGATGCGCAATTCGAGGACTTAAGAGGCTCCGAGCATCGTCCACGAGCTCCTATTTAGTTTAAAGTATGACAACTTGACAATTCTATGTAGTTTAACAGTGCGACAGTTTAGTATGACAGTTTGTCAATTCATTTTGAACGCAATGTTTGAAGCTTTGTTGACTTTAATTGTTTGATTTAAGATATTTTAAATGAAATGTTCAATCAGGTACAATTGATAAATATTTATAGACATAATATTAGTAATATTTTATTTTCAGAAAATAATCTTCTGCAACAGAATTTTTCGTTGCAAGTTTTTTCTTTTTAAAAAATATTTAGTTACAAACCAACAACGGACTTTTGCAACCGAAACATTAGGTTGCATACTTGAAACTGAAAAATTCAGTTGCTAGTTTAGTTCCATGTGTAACAAATTTGAAACAGAAAAACCAGTTGCAAATTAGGTTGCATATTTGAAACTGAAAAATTCAGTTACTACTTTAGTTCTACGTGTAACAAATTTGAAACAGATAAACCTGTTGCAAATTAGGTTGCCTACTTGAAACTGAAAAATTCAGTTGCTAGTTTAGTTATATGTGTAACAAATTTGAAACAGAAAAAACCAGTTACAAATTAGAAACAGAAATAAATCAGTTGTTATTTGCAACGGATATAAAAAAATGTCCTAGGAAACACATCGCAACCGAAACTACAACTACTTTTTTCCGTTGCAAGGTTTTTGCAACCACAAGAAAGTGGTTGCACAATTTTGGGACGAGGCTTATTGCTATGGACTTTGTTACGGACATTTTCCGTTGCAAACATCAATTTGAAACCGATTTTCCTGAATTGCAACCGAAAAATCTGTTTCAGTTGCCCTGTTTTTTTGTAGTGTGTGTTCACATTGATGTGTTAACCTTGTTTTTTGATAACACCTATGCATTTTGCTTAGCACAAAAATCCAGTTCATTATTCTCGAACTAATCACATTAATATAAGACACCATTTTTTTAGAGACTTGGTTGATTATGTAAATTGTTTGCATTGAACATGTTGGGACCGAAAATCATCTTGCTGATATATTTGCCAAGTGTCTTGTTTTTGAGAGATTTTTCAATCTTTGGAAATCTCTTGTGTTTTGTGTGTCATATGATTTTACACTTAGCTAATTATAAAAAAAAAAAAAAACAAATTAGGCATGATTGCATATTGTCTTTAGAGGGCACTCTAGATCAATTGACTCACATGTATGTGTCTCTTGTGGTTGCTTGGGAATTTCATTCAAAATCAGTTGTGATTTTTTGTTATAATTCTCTCTCTCTCTCCCAGTTCTTAAGTATGTTTAAAGTCCACAAAGGAAAGAGCTACCTTTTGAAAGTTTTGGGTTGTTGCAATTTGTCAAGGTACTATGGAGCTTAGGCTTTCATGGGTTGATCTTGAGAAAATTGACTCCCCTTAATTGAAAAAGTGTGAAAGCTACCTAACGGAAAAGAGCTACCTATGAACAAGGTTGTGGCACCTTTCTTTTGGGACTATGAATCTTCGGATTTCATGGGTTGATCAAAATGCAAAATTGCTTCCCTTGGTAAATAGTGTGAAAGGTTCCTAGTGGCATGTGTTGAATAGCTTGAAATAAAGTAGAGCTATATTCCTAGGGAAATAAAGTACCTATGGATTTTGGTTGTGAAAAATTTATGATCTTGGAAGAGATATTTGGTTGAGAAAATTAAAAAAAAAAGAGCAAAATTGAAAATAAAATCACAATTTTGGCGAATGCATCTCCCAATGCAGCAACATTAGGAACTACATCTTTTGATCTGGTTTTTATCACTGTGTGTGATTGCATTTTTTTTTTCTTTTGCCTAGCTTTTAGTCATCATGTTTTTAGGCATAAAATTTTAGGACATGCATTGTTGGCAATGATATCAGCTTGGTGAAATTTTGTCCTAAGCTCAAACTGTGCAAATCAATTTTCAAAAATCTCCATGTTGAAAAATATTTAGTGGTTGTCTAATTTTTGAATTTGGATATGATGTGCTCAGTTTTTGCTAGGGGTGTGATTAAATCTTGGTGAATACTTCTTTGTGTTTTTTCAAAATCTTTTATTTTTGAGAATTCCTAAAAGATGGTTTATCTCTCTTCCTTTTCCGGTCAAATAGGGGGAGAGAGATCAAGTGTTTCTTGTGATGGTGATGATGATTTCTGAGTGTTTCTTGTGATGGTGATGATGATTTCTGATTTGTGCTCCTTGCACAAATTCAGGGGGAGATGAGTTTTTCTAACCAATGCAGGTTAGGTGATTTGATTGGTGTTGAATAAACACTTGTATTTTGATTTGACCAGAAAGGTTCAACAAAGGGGGAGATTGTAAGGGTAAAATAGGCATGACCTATTTTATCTTGTTTTCACCTTTCTTGGTCAAAGAAGAATTTTAATTTAGTCAATGTTTATTTTAGGTGTTAGATTTTGTTTAGATTATTTTTGGTAGATTGGTGTGTTTTTTTTATATAGGAAAATCTTTGGAAAATCTTTCAAAAGATTTTGGAGATTTTGGCTATACATGTTTGGTAACTAAATCTCTGCAAATAATTTAGTTATTCCTTGTATCATAGTTTTGTTAGGAAAGATATCTTGCAACATATTTTTGGTAACTAGATTTATGTAAATAAATTACTTATTTGATGTATCTTAGTCTTAATAGGAAACATAATCTTTCTTAATATTGAACTAATCTCTTTCCTAGTAGGATTGTGTTTTCCTTTTGCTGTGGCCTTTGCAGGACTGTGTATATATTGGAGGCTGATCATGAAGCAATTGGCGACCTGTGAGAGCAGATTACGAAGAGATACACGCTGCAAGAGAGCTTACAAGAGAGAAACTATTCAGGGAGCTTAAGGGAAAAAAACTACAGCCATATTCAGAGAACTTGGCGTGCAGAGAGAGCCTTGAATCAGAAAGCCTTGAGTATACTAAAAGAGTCGAGATTCAGAAAGCAAGAGAGATTAAATCCAGAAGTCTTGTGTGACGAAATTGTAAGAAGGAATCAACATCTTATACACGAAGACCATTCTGCAATCTCATACCTGCTGTGTTGCTGCTGCTGTTTTAAAACTTCAGGAACACAGCCTTGTGTTTCCTGAAGTTGTGTTCTGTGCTTCCGATTGTTGTGATTGTTTTTGGAAACTGCTCTTGTTTAAATCTTTCTTCCCACGTTTGTTCTGGTAGTTTATGTGGGTTTTGTGATTCTCCAAGATTCTATATCTTGTGAGAATTTTGTGTTAATTGTTAAAGTTCAAAAACAGTTTTGATTTTAATATATTGTGTTGCCTTGAGGCTTGATCTACAGGTTTGATACTTGTAGATTGTTTTTGTGTGATTTTCTGTCTTCCAAAGTCTGTTTGGTTTTAAATCAGAAAACAAAACTTCCGCTGCTATTTTCTGTGATACACTTTCAGTTCACATTGTTACTGTCATTGTTGCAACATTCACTGCAACATTGGCAGTAACATCGTTCCATATTGAGTTTCCGTGGCATTGCGTTCTTTCAGTTACAAGATCTCTAATGTCTAGGCCTTTAATTTCAAACTGTTCTAGGAGAGTGGTGAAATTTGCGGATGCGGATGGTAAGTTGCTTAAAGCTTCAGACGCATGCGATACTCTTCCATCCTTCCTCCCGGTCAAAACCTGCCACATTGGTCGCTGGAACTGCATTTTAAAAATCACCTCGAGTCAACTATGTGAACAGCAGTAGAAAAAAAAAACAGAGTTCAATAGTATATATGCTCCAAGCTAGGGTGCATGTAGTTTTATTTGTATAATGGTTTAATTATTCTATAAAGTCGTTTGTGAATCTTACTTGGAAAGAGACGGCATCTCTAGCAGCTAAAGCAACAATGTCAGCACAAGAAACAACTCCTGGGCAGTCTTCCTCAAGTTTTTCCTTGATGGCATCAATTACTTCATACCCAGAGAGTGATCGGTTTGGAATTGCATCTTTCTCAGCTGTATTATCATTGGTGGAGTCCAACAATATTGATGCATCACATCCCTGCAAGTGTTGAAATGCATAACTAATTAACAATAATTCAAAATTGACCTTTCGCAGGCGAAGCCTAGTGGTTTCACCCATGTGAGATAATAAGAATAGCGATCAAAATCCATTCAATTTACATAATACATGCAATTTACATACCCGGACAAAGCAGTCGTGGTAATGAAGCCTCAGCAGCTTAGCCCCCAAGCTCGGGTTAGCTGCAACTTGGTTCCATGTGATATCCCTCACAGTCTTTTTAACTAAAGGACAACTCTTGTGATAGTACATCATGCTCAGCTGTCCTCCATTACAGCTCTCCATAACAAGTGCCAGAAGCAAAACAAGAAAGAAGACATAACTTGGCCTCATATCTCTAAATACCAAAATTCAACCCCGACAAAAACTAAGCAGCTGAATTATGATCGATCCGATCCAAAGAATGTTGTAAGCTAATTGAATGAGTTCAAAGTCCCTACAAACTCCTTATATAGGCATATATATCCACCAACCAGGCAACCACCTTGTTTCTTGAAGCTTAAACATGTATATAAGTCTGTCTCTTCTTTTCCTAAGTCGGTTTCGATTATTTGGTTGCAAAGAATGATTTTCATTAACTTATTATCTCCAAATGATTGAAGAATGATTCATTGAATCATCAAAGTTAGAATTTTCTTGAGAAAAGAATAAAGAAATTTAGCAGGAAGCTGCTACTTGGTTGTTTGTTGATATCCTGCTTGACAACATAAAGATAAACAAGATTTAATTCTAATTACATTAAACAAAATTGCATTGACATAGATAGTCATCGATAGTCATATTGAAAAATTAAGTTGTTAGCAAGTTGACTTTAACTAAATGCTAGTAATTCCTTAGGTCATCCACAATCATCAACCTTTTAAAAGGTTTATTCAACATGCCACGTCATCGGCTTGTAATCCTTTTCATTTTAAACGTTTTCTCTACACTCACATAAAACTTTAAAAAGCTTTATAGCATGGACCCACAATTAAATATCTTATTTTTTCACAACATTCATTTAAAATTACATTCTTTCACAATATTTATTTAAAAGTAATAATTTTATTTTCAATAATAAATATATATTCTTAAAACATAAAAAAATATTTAAAATATATATTATGTCAACATAATATTGATGCAATAATATAGATTTTATTAAATAAAATTGAATATAAAAGTACATAATTAAAAGTACATAATTAAAAATTATATAACTTAAACTAGACAATATTAAATTTGGTCTTGATAATAGCGCAAACTTGTTTATAAATTTGTAGTTGCTTATCCGTCATGCTACTAGTATCCTTACAGAGGATTTTATAATTCTTTGCAAGTGTGGACATGTTTATTGCTTCTGACACGTTTTTGAGTATACAAATCTTCTCTTTTTCTATTGCAATCCGTTCATAATCATCTTCTTTTTTTGCTTTCCCTTTCCGCTTTACGGTCTTTTGACCAATTAGGCGAACTTCAATCTCATTGTCGTCAATGTTGATGTTCGTATGTGCATCAGATGATAACGAGTATGCCCCAGTTTCGGATATATTTGTTTTTTTAGAGGAATGCTCACTTGATTTTCAACCTTTCCACTTTGGCTCATCTTTCACAATTGCCCACACATGCTCGTATCTAAAATCGTTTTTTACGTGTTGAGAAGAAATGATCACGTGCGGCTTCTTTCACTTGATCATCGGACCATCCACTATTATGTTGATTTCGTACTTGGACGAAGTACTGGTTAAATTCATTAACAATTGGAAGAAGTGTATACCGATGTGTTTTCAAGACGGTTAACTTTCTTGAATTTCTCGTCTTTCGACTCTTATTGTAGCTCTCAGTGATTCGTTTCTAATACTCCTTAGCATGTTGAGAGTTGTCAATCACGCTATTCGTTGAAACAATGAACCAAGCATTTGTAATTAAGCAGTTTGTCATCTTTAATGCTTTATTTTGCTTTTTGCTTGTCTTCAACTTGATTGTTTACTTCTTCATCTAGAACGATGTTTTCCAACCCTTCTTGAATGGAATAATAAGGAACTTCAGACAAGTCGATACTAGCCCTTTTTGTATCCGTCGGTGTTGTTGGATTTCCAATGCTCATATTTGAGTTATAATATCCGGGTGCGTATTGATTCGCTATAGCTGGATAAAAATATTCATATATGTTGCGGATGCATGAGAAATTGAGAAAATGAAGCATAAGGAACGTTTGAAATATTTGAAGTACCTTGATTAATTGGAGGAACAGGAAAATGTGGAAGACTTTGACAATTAGGATATTGAAAATTCTAAGCTTGAAAATTTGAACGAGTTTGAACATTCGGAAGAGCTTGCAAATTCAAACGAGTTTGAGCATTGGCAGAATCATCATCATTTGAAGAGGTCAATAAACTCATAAAATAATTATCCATAACAAAAGAAATGAAAAGAATAATTTTAGATAGTTAAATGAGAAAGAATTTGAGGTAAAATGTGTGGTTGAATATAATGAAAAATTTGTGTTGAGAATGTATTTATAGGAAAAATCATAAAATTAAAAAAAAAATACCGTTGTGCAACAGTAGTATAAAAAAAAAAAACACAACGGTAACAAAAAAAAAATCAAAAGTGTGCAAAACAGTCAAAAGAATCAAAAGTTGGCAATATTTAAATTCCTTCAATCGGTTGTTGCAGACCAACGGGTTGATAGTTTAGAGTTTAGAGTTTTTCAAAATTTAGGTGTAATGGTATAAACCTTTTTGAAAAGGTTGATACAGCTCTCATCAACCTTTTGTCTAAACCACTAGAGATGCCCTAAAAATGTGGGTCAAGCGGGCGTTCCGATCCCATGAGTTATATACCAGAAGGTCCAGCAATTAACCCGGAAGACATTAACTCACCCGACCCGACCTAAGAATGACCAAACACAACCCATTAATATTTTTAAGTCGAAACGGGTTACCCGTTAATATTTTTAAGTCGAAATGGGTAACCCGTTTCAACCCAAAAATATTAACATGTTGTTTCTGATCGGATTAAAGCGGGTTGAACTCATTACCCATTTTGACTCTATAGTTTTTTACTCTATAAACATATACTCCCTCCGTCCCTAAATAATCGTCCTGGTTAACCCGGCGCACAGTTTAAGAAAAAACAATTGACTTGATTATTTATATTGGTTTAATGTGTAGTTTCCTTTAAAGCCCATGTGTATGTGGCTCATAATTAAAATAGGGTGAAAAAGTAAGGGTAAAGTGGTAAAAGTGATGTTCTAAAAAGATAAGTTTCAAACTGGACAATTATTCTGGGACGGACGAAAAAAGAAAAGAAGACAATAATTTAGGGACGGAGGGAGTAGATTTTTGGGGGAAATTATGGGTTAATATGTGTCGAACTATTTTAACTCATTACACGTTATAACGCAACTCATTTCAACACAATACATTCTGATCCATTTAATATTTGATTTCTAATGAATTACGACATGTTAACCGACCCAACTCACCCTATCGTCAGCCCTAATAGTACTCCTATTAGCTAATAGCTGGCTTGTTTGTTGAGCTTCCTTTATAATAACGGCGGACTTGGAGAGAGAATCAATTATAAATCACTAACTTCCATTATTTGCACTGCAGTCAAAAATTCTAATAGTTAGTGAATTGCACGTCCAAAGGTCAACTCGTTTTTTAAGTTTTAACAACTGCGTGCGTATGTACATTCAAAAACATATCTATTATCGGCAAACATTCCCATTTTCATTTTTCTTTCTAAATCATTTGACATATCGACTTTACCATGGTTTTAGTTTTTACATGCTGCATATCTTGTTAGTTAGCTGAATTTTCACATTTTCTTATGTTGAAACGAAATTGAGACCTCGTTAAATTACCAACTCGTCTAAAAACTTGAGTTGCTAGTGCAAGACAGATGAGACAAGAATGACGTATTTAGTTAATTAATCCTGGTTTAGTCCATTAATGGAAGAAGGAACTAACCCTGGCATAATCTCCAGAGCTTCTTGCTTCTCTGATTATATTGAACTTGTGATGTGCCATGGAGCAAGGACATTCAAACACCATTTACCTTTACTCAGTAAGATTTCAAAGGAAGACAGAAAAGAATCGATGATATCTTCGTTAGGTTACCTCAGGCTGAACCTGGCTCTCAGATTAACACATTCAACTGAAGTTGTTTTGGAAAAGAAATTAAAAGCTAACGTTCCGAGCTCAGGACGCAGAATACTTATAATTATCACTGTTAGCAAATACACCAAGGCATCCTTTCCCAACAAAAAACTTTGAATGCGTGGACCGATGAATAGGTAATTCCACTGACCTAAATTTGTCATTTTTCAAATAAACTCAATAAGCATAGGAACAGGACCACCAACCCAATAGATAGATCCATTGAAAAAGGTTCCAAAATCCAAACAAAAAAAATGAGAAAGATCGGAGTCAATAGGTAAGGTTCTCCACGAATTGGTCTTCATCGTGTATACCTCGACTTTGTGGCGGACATTATGAATTTTTACCAAC
This sequence comes from Codonopsis lanceolata, assembly GCA_013146195.2. Classification (NCBI taxonomy): domain Eukaryota; kingdom Viridiplantae; phylum Streptophyta; class Magnoliopsida; order Asterales; family Campanulaceae; genus Codonopsis; species Codonopsis lanceolata. Next base: position 14,083 of record JABEVN020000928.1, on the reverse strand, counting down.
TTGTAATAATCGGTGAATGAATCATAACCAAATCCAAGAAGCATTGAGTCGCCGGATTGCCAACCCAAAGTAAGAAAACTAGATATCCTCTTGCAATTATTGAACAGAGGATTCCATATGATAATATCATCGTAACACAATTTCATTCCTTTGTGAATGCCAATACATAACAAACCATTGCAAGAACCAAAGATGGTGACACCGTAAGGAGCTGAAAAGGGAAGATTTTGAAGCTGCAATTGATTGCAGCTGAGTGATTCGTAGTCTACGGAATATAATTTAGAAGAAAGGTAAGATGTAATTGTTAAGTAACCAACTCATCTAAAAGCTTAAGCCGTTAAATAGGGGCTCAACAATATATATCAAGCTTAACACTACCCCTCACGTGTGATCCGTCCACGTGGAGAGATACACACTCACAATATTTCATAGGGGGCAACTCAAAGCAAATGCAAGAGGCGATAACAACAAATGCACTCACAATACTTGCCAAACCGAGCTGCAAGAGGATAACTCAAATCCATGTTAAGTAACCAACTCATCTAAAAGCTTAAGATAGGGGCTCAACAATGTATATCAAGCTTAACAGCAATCATGAGTTTCTCGTGCTGACTGTAATTTTGATCGGACAAAACATGTTTGAATTGGGATTGAATGAAAATTGGATCGGAAATTAAACAGAGCCATTGATTGCTAACCGAACTAAAACGTAACAGAGATTTGGTGGGTAGTCTTGAAAGGATGTCTTCAATGATTTCATCCGATAAAACTGGATTCATAGGTTCCCGGTCACTTTCTCTCCGACTCCGGCAGCGACTGTCCATTCTACTACTCTTTTGCTAGGTTTGTCTTTCCTTCGCTGATACTCCAAGAATTCATAATAGTCGCCTTGACTACTACTCCGTATTAAAATTCTATTATGTTAAGGAATAGGATTCGGGTTAATATCAGTTTTGATACCCCAACTTTACCTGTTTTTCAGTTTTCATACCCATCGTATCTAGACAATCAAATTAAAGTCAAACGTTTCCAAAATTGATCAATTTCAATCTCAATTGTTAACTGGCCGTTAAGAACTAACGGCTGACCTGCTATCTTAGGTTGGAAACCGACTGACTTCTACGCCATCACCCATCTACGCCCACCATGTCCGACCCTAACCCTCCAGAATAGTACCAACTCCCAACTCTGTTTGTCTTCTCCAGATCAAGCCCTCTCCGTCCTCCTGCCCCAGCTTCGATCTCTCCTCCGATCAAAACCCCCCCTTTTCCATCTCACGCGCGAGCTCTACTTCGCCGGCGTCCATCTCTGTTCGTCTCAAGCATAAATCCAAGCGCCATCTATCTCTTCTCGTCACGGCATACCGCCGATCCACGTAGTCATAGTCGCCGACCTCCTTCAATCTCATCGACTTCATCTCGACTTGAGAGACTAAGTCGTGGGTCCTCTTTCTGTTTTGAGCCCTAGTCGCTGTCATCTTCAACCGCCGTGATATGTAACAGATATGTCTTCGCTCTAGCCTCGTTTCCAGCCTAAACCAGTCCGGCGAGACTCCATTGCCGGTCCAGCAACCCATCTCCATAGCCACCTCAACAGATTCAAGCCTATAGCTTGGATTTTGGAATTCCCATTCTTAAATTCTGACTATGTGAGTAAGAAAAAGAAGAGTCTTTGATTACTAGAAAGTTTCGCTTTTCTTACTATATTATAAGACATGGTTCCTTGGCTTTAGTCGATGCCACGAAAATGATATAGACAGAGAATGTCGACTTCAATAAAAGCTTCCAACTTCAATGTCAACCTCAATAAAAGTTAGGCTTAGCGCCTTTTCTCAAATTCCTTTCTCGATCGGCCGAGCGAGTGAGTTTCCGTTTTGCCTTGTTGTATTTCTTTTCTTTTTTCGATCAAATATACATAGAAAAGAATCTCAGTGGGAATGAAAGCGTAAGGTCTTCGATTCTCTTCGAATTGTGGCTATCAAAAATTCAAGTAAGATATGGTACGACTTTGGAGGGGCTTGGTCGGACATGGTGCACATAGATGGGTGATTGTGGTGATAAATTTTGATAGGAATCAGCATTTAATCGATTGCCAAGCCAGTTGTTGGTTTCCGACCTAGAATAGCAGGTCAACCATTAGTTCTTAATAGCCAGTTAACGATTGTGATTGAAATTGATCGATTTTAGAAACGTTTGGCTTTAATTCGATTGCCTAGGTACGATGGGTATGAAAATTGAAAAACAGGTAAAGTTGAGGTATCAAAACTGATATTAACCCAATAGGATTCAGAACTTTAGTCGAAACACAATAAACACCTGGCTTTATATTTTAATTACATACTCCCTCCGTTCCGAACAATGAGTCCACTATTCTATTTTGGAATGTTTCAGTTAAAGAGGCTACTTTCTAAAATTAAGGAATAAAAATGTCATTTTATTACTAATGGACTACTAAAAGTATCATTTTGTTAAAAAGTTTGACTTTCAAACAAATATTCTTTGCCCAAAATGGATGGAGTTTTTTTTACTCTCTAAAAAAAAGTCACCCAAAAAAAAGCACTTCACCAATAACCATATAGAGTAGATCCTGTAGGATGGATCCAAATCCATAAGACAGAACTTCAAAAATGATAAATAAAGGGTTGTTGGAGCTGGTAGCTCATCGATGATAACTACAGGTTACCCAACAAAAAAAGGTCAAAGTGAGAGAGGGAAACCGGGTGAAAATCAAACAAAAAGGGTTGAAACCCACAGGTCAACCTGGATACGGCACAAAAGAGTATGGGTCGAGCGCATGGAAGAAGACGAGCATAAATGTTTTATTAATTGCTTTAGTGCCCTCCATCTTTCAGATCGTGCTCTTGTGCCCTTCAACTTTCAAAACTTGGCTGTCGAATTCCCTAAGTGCTCAGACTTTACATTTTAGTCTGAAATCAACAAAAAACTTTGATTAACTTTATTTTTAATACACAATGACATTTTGTGGTCAAAAGTGACATATTTAATATTAAAAGTGACATTTTTTTAAGAAATAAAGTGATTATTTTCATTAAAAATACAATGTGACACTTCTAGGACCAAAAGTGTGACACACTTAAAGCTAAAAAGTGACATTTTTAGGGGAAAAAATAATTTTCATTAAAGATGCAAACTGTGCTATGGCCAAAAGTGACACTCTTCATTTATAAATGTGAGGGGTGACGCTGCAATTTTCAAAAGTTGAATGGCATTGAAATTTATAATTTTTGACACAAACATGAATAACTATGTCTATTTTCGCCTTACACAAAATTTTTGCCCTCTCTATATACAATCCTCTATAAAAGCATGTGTAAAAAAGTGAGTGTCACCTAGGATTTACACATCTTTGAGAAAAAAATTTATTTAATTCAACCGTGAATAAGAGTTGTGGATATGACGTGTCACCCAATATTTTCACATTCTTGATAAAGATGTTAATTTTTTCACATTGTAATTGAGGATGTGAATACATCCAAGTCAGCATTTTTCTTTCTAAAAACTCTTCCTATTGGTTGTTCTTTTTTCTTTTCTTTTTTTGTCAAGTTTCAGTTTAGTGGTGGAACACACGTCACATATGATCGAATCAACAATTGCATGAAGAGGTCTCTTTTAATTTAATGTAAATGAAGAAAAAAAATTGTCACATACGATTGAGGGTGATAATCACCAACAACCACATGGGATCAAATCTATGATTCCATTGATGCTCTAAAGTTTAAATCTATCTCAACTTAACTAACAAACCTAACTTTTTCCTATTTTATTTTTATTTTTTCTTCACAATCGGAATAAAATATTTATATTCTATGAAAAAATGTCATATATACATATATATTGATTAATACAATTACTTTCATCTAAAATTATGTCAATGTAAGAGGTAATTTATGTTTAAAATACATTTTCATTATTTTTTGTCCTCTCATATATTCGCAACACATGACATATTTTTTAGTTGAATTTGTTTGCAGTTAATTCACAATTTTCGTATAAAAATAGATATCTTTCTAGGGGAGCACTTTAGATAAGTGTAAAAAGGAAGATAGAAAAGAATAGATGATATTTTTTGAGGTAGGGAGTGATGCTATTCAAGTAAATCAATTAGTAAATTTTGGAGATATAGGGTTGGGTAGACATGCACAAAAGGTTCACGGTTCAAACCGTGGTGAACCGCAATGAAGAATCGAACTGTCAAGAACCGAACCTTCTGTGAACCGGAACCTGAGATTCACCGGTCCGGTTCCGGTTCCTCCATTTCCCTTCGGAAGTGAACCGGCGGTTTGAAACGACCTTGAACCGTTTTTGGTGTTTTTGATGAAAAAAATTATAATTTTTTTTGTTTTTTCCTTTTCTCCCAAACCTATTAATTACTTTTGGTCACTTAAAAAAATTCTAAAAACATTTTACATAAAATTTACAAAGGTTTAAAGATAGTTTTTAAAAAAATCATAAAAAGTTAAATAATAATAATAATAATTTTGGAACCGTGAATCGGATTCACGGTTCAAAACTGAACTGTTAGGGGTCATGGTTCACCATATAGCCTTTGAAGAACCGGTGGTTCCGGAACCGGAACCACTTGGGCATGTCTAGGGTTGGGTGTCCATTGTGGGCTTTGAGTGTGTTAAAAAATGGTGAAATTCGAGTCGATCTACCTTGAAAAGATTGTAATTGCTACTGTATTATATGTTTTTTATCGGAAAAAAAAATACTTTTGGGGGCAAAAAGACTACGACTTTTAATTAACCGAAGGTGCACTATGGAGCACTCACTCAAATGCATCGCGTTGCATCGATTTTTGCACTGCGATGCATCAAGTTTTGCACCACGCCGCATCAATTTAATTAGATAATCCAATTTTGTATCGCATTGTATCAATTTTTGCATCACACTGCATCAATTTTTGCACCACGCTGCATCAATTTTTACAATACAATTCAATTTTGCATTGCGCTGCAAAATCATAATGAGTCAAACCTCCATGCACCTTCTTTCCAATACACAATCAACAAATGATTTCAAATTAATATATCTTTCATGTATCGACCCAAAATCCAAATTGATGCATTACAATTCACAAATGATGCATTGTAGTTCAAAATTGATGAATCAAGATTTAAAAAGAGTGTCCAACAACGAACAAATTTATATTCAAACATTTCACCGAACAGTTTACAGGTATAACAACACGACACACAAACTGAATCTATTTTTAATCAAAATACACAAACACGATAATGAAGAAGAATAAGATACTAGTGAAACTGAAGATCGATAGATGAAGAGCAAAGAGAGTGAGAAGTTAGGGTGATGGAATCAAAGGTGAAACATGTTAGTGTTCTTCACCAACTGACTTCCCCACTCTCTTTCACTCCATCCCTGCAAATTCTAGCTGTTATTTCTCTTCTGCAAGCATTGTAGGAACAATTTCACGAAAATAGACTTTAACAGTTAAAGAAAAACGACGTAATTAAGCTATTGAAAACTTAGGAAAATAGACCGGCTCACAATTTCTCTATTAAAAAACTATAAATATAATTTTAGAGTATTGATAAAGACATCCATTGTGGATGATATACCTATTAGAAACCTCTTAGTAATTACAAAGTTTTTTTTTTTTTTTTTGTATGTGGAGGGGGGGTGTTGATGGTCATGGTTGTAACAACCTACGATAGAAGGATTCAATGGATCGATGATTTCAAGTCATAGCCATGATTGGCGAGGCTATACCTTCATTATTTTGGTAATAGATATTTGATAACACTCGCAAATGCATATTTATGCACTTTGGTCTCAGATATTCTATATGTTAAGAATGGAATGGACAAGGCGATCGCGTGATTTGTCAAGGGAACCGCGTTGGAGTTTGGAGGAGTCCCAGAAGTTGAAGCGGTCGTGTCAAGTAACCGCGTGGTTTTGGGTAGTAGGCTTTGAAGTTAAAGTGGCCGTGTGCTTTGGAGAGACGCTGGTGGGTTAACACGACCGCGTCGATGCGGTAAATCAGCTTTCATGTTTCCTTTTTATGTTATATACTTATATCTCAATTATGGTAATTAGATAAAATTATTATCTTATGGAACCTTCGAAAAATAAAAAAGTTAAACACATGAAAATCAAGACAATTCAAAGGATTATTAGGTGACACACTCGAGTCTTCCTCATCAACTTTAATATACGTATGGATATAGAGTTTAAACTCAATTTATTTATGGGGTATACTTAATACAACACCTATTAAATGCTTATTTTAGAACAATTCAATTCTTAGCTAGGACATAGCTCTCAAAGTTTGAATCAAGTGTGAATCATGGAATGATTTGGTAAGATTAAGGCTCCGTTTGTTTCACGGAAAATGACTTCCGGAAAACGTTTTCCTCATTTTTCGGTGTTTGGTAACCTTATGAAAATGTAGTCAACAAAAAATGAAGCTTTTTTTTTTCCGGAAAATGCCTTACGGATTCATTTTCCGTAAATCATTTTCCAAAAGTTCGAGCACCCCTTCGCCCCTTTCCATAATTACACATATTTACATATGCGCACAATATTTCACTAAACAAATAAATTGTTTAGAAATATAAATAGAGTTTGTGCACACTATATACATTATAATTTTAATAAATACTCACTACGTCTTAAAATTGGCGTCATCATCCGACTTTGCTGGAGTCGCGGCATCATCCGGGTTCACATCTTCATCTAACTTTGCTGGCTTCACATCATCATCTGGGTTCACATCTTCATCCGACTTCGCCGGCTTCACATCGTCATCTGTGTTCACATCTTCATCCGGCATCATTATATTCAAAATAAAGGGGATTTTTCCTGCGGGTCCGTGATACACCGGCTTGAAGATTCCTTCTTACTGTTTGATTACAGGTAGAGGTGAATTTTGGTCGGGAAAACGAAGAGGCAAATTCAGTCATAAGGAGAGATAGCTTTGGGAACTGAAGACACGATCCACAGTCTTTGTTATTGAAGCGATAAAGTAAAGGGTATAATTGGAAAAAAAGGGAAAATATACCTTGAAAAGTGCAAAACGACATGCATTTTGGAACAAAACAAAGGGCCCAAAACGACTTATATTTTGGAACAGATGGAGTATATTATTTAGGAACGTCCCAAACATTTTTCATAATTTTTTTAAAACGTTTTTTTCATATCAAATTTATTTGTATTTGTGATATTGAAAAAAGATGGACCTTATTGATTTGACACGACTAATGATAAATTGAGGTTACTAATGGAAAATTACTTAAAGCTCAATACTATCTTATATTCAATATGAGCATTAATATTAGAATATATATTTTTTAATTTATTTGCATATTGTTTTCCGTAGTATTTCTCGTGCATTTGCCAAACACCCGAAAATGTTTTCCGGTACATTTTCAAAAGATTTACCAAACATCTGAAAACGAAACATTTTCATTTTCGGGAAATCATTTTCTGGAAATCATTTTCCGTGAAACAAACGGAGCCTAAAAGGGAGGATATTTCCTTTATTTTGAATTGATAACATAAAATTGTCCAATGAAATATTGTGAACTTTTTTTTTTCTCGCTAATAACATACTCAAAATTATGAGAAAATTAGATTTAGGTTTTGGAGCTCTTCTAAACTAAGTCACATTGTTATAAAAATAGGTAACTATCCTAGAATCCATTTTTGCTTATACTTATTCAATTAAAACAATATTTAGGAACGAAGGAGTACGAATTAAAAAAGTTGACTTTTAAGGCATTTTAATAACATATGGACTTTAATGTCTTTAACGTTCACATATAACATTAAAAGTTCACACTAAGAACATTAACACTCATTTAGGCTCATTTAGTGTACTACTTTCACATTTAGATGAGTGTGTATCTTTAAAGAGCGGATTAGCCAGCGGCACTACTAAAGCGTGTCTTCGGCGAATTCTCGGCGGCAATTCCATGATTAGCGGACAAATTTTAAGCGGCGAAATTTCCATCAATGACGAATTGCGTATTAACGGCAGTTTCATCGGCGGAATCGGCGATGGAATTTGTCGATGACGAATTTTCGTCATTGAAAATAAACCGAAATTAAATTCTGAAATATTCAGCGACGGAAAATTCTGTCGCTAAAGGTGACCTTCAGCGACAGAATTTTCTGTCGCTGAATATTTCAGAAATTTATTTTCAATTTATTTTCAGCGACGGATAATTCCGTCGCTAAAGGTCACTTTTAGTGACGAAAAATTACGTCGCTAAAAATAAATTGAAAATTAAATTCTAATTAATATAAAATATAAATAATATTTGAAATTAAATTAAAATAATATTTGAAATGTTAATTTAATAATATAATATCAATAATTAAAATGATTAGCATCAATATAATTACAAAAATTAAACCATTCACATTACAACTTAACTTAACGTAACGTAACGTTAACTTAAATTGAAATTAAATTAAAATAATATTTGAAATGTTAATTTAATAATATAATATCAATAATTAAAATGATTAGCATCAATATAATTACAAAAATTAAAACATTCACATTACAACTTAACTTAACGTAACTTAACGTAACGTTAACTTAAATTAAAATAATATTTCAAATGTTAATTTAATAATATAATATCAATAATTAAAATGATTAGCATCAATATAATTACAAAAATTAAAACATTCACATTACAACAACTTAACGTAAGTTAGCGTACGTTAAATTGAAATTAAATTAAATTAATATTTGAAATGTTAATTTAATAATATAATATCAATAATTAAAATGATTAGCATCAATATAATTACAAAAATTAAAACATTCACATTACAACAACTTACAACTTAACGTTAACTTAAATTGAAATTAAATTAAAATAATATTTGAAATGTTAATTTAATAATATAATATCAATAATTAAAATGATTAGCATCAATATAATTACAAAAAATTAAAACATTCACATTGCAACTTAACTTAACATAACTTAACGTAACGTAACGTTAACTTAAATTGAAATTAAATTAAAATAATATTTGAAATGTTAATTTAATAATATAATATCAATAATTAAAATGATTAGCATCAATATAATTACAAAAATTAAAACATTCACATTACAACTTAAGCAACATTAGCTTAACTTAGTAACAGCGTAAGCTTAGCGTAGGCGTGGCGTAAATAGCGTAGCGTTAGCAAACTTGGCGTGGCGTAATGTAATGTGTAACGTGTTAACTTAGCGTAATAGCAACTTGGCAATGTAATACAATAATTAAAAGCAGCAGCAGCAAGCAGCAACAGCAGCAGCAACAGCAACATAACCAGCGCGGCTTAGCACTTAGCGTGGCGCTTAGCAAGCAAGCTTAGCAAGCGTGCAGCAACAGCAGCAGCAACTTGGCAAGCGTGGCGTGGCAGCAAGCGTGGCGTAATTTGGCAACAACCGCTTCAGCCGGCAACAAGCAGCAGCAAGCAGCAACTTAGCTTGGCCAGCAGCAGCTTAGCAACAGCAACTTAGCGTGGCGAAACAACGTGGCAGCAACAGCAGCAGCAACAGCAGCAGCAACTTAGCGTAAAACATGGCAACCAGCAGCAAGCGTAACAGCAACTTAGCGTGAGCAGCAGCAACCAGCAGCAGCAGCAAACTGGCAGCAAACATTCAGCAAAACAGCAGCAGCAGCAACAGCAACAGCAGCGAAGCAGCAAATTAAACAGCAACTTAGCGTGGCAATATAGCAACAGCAATAGCGTAGCGTAAACACAGCGTAACGTGGCAATAAGCAACAGTAGCGGCAACTTGGCTTAACAACAGCAACTTGGCAGCAACAGCAGCAGCAAGCGTAACAGCAACCAATAACTGCAGCAGCAACAGCAACAGCTTAACGTGGCATAACGGCAAGCGTGGCGTTAACAAGCATTAGCGCGAGCATAACTGGCAGCGTGGCATAACCCAACAGCAACAGCAGCAACATTAGCAACGTAGCGTGGCTTAAGCAGCAACCTTAAGCTTAACAGCAAGCAACTTAAGCAACAACGGGTTAACCGTAACAGCAAGCAGCGTGGCTTAGCAACAACAGCAGCAGCAGCAGCAAGCAACAGCAACCCAAGCAGCAGCAGCAACTTGGCAGCAGCAGCAAGCAGCAACAGCAGCAGCAACTTTGGCAGCAGCAACAACAGCAAGCAACATGGCAGCAGCAGCAGCAACTTAAGCAGCAACCAACTTGGCTTAACGTGAGCAACGTAACATAACTTAATGTAACTTAAGCAATGTAACGTAACTTAACCAACTTAGCGTAGCGTGGCGGCAATTGGCGTGGCTTAATTAACTTAGCAACTTAGCGTAACTTGGCAACAACGTAACAGCAGCAACGATGGCGTCTATTAGCATTAAATGACTTAACCGGAGCAACATAACATAACCCAGCAACAACTTATAAAGCGTAGCAAGCAACAGCAACAGCAACTATTGGCGGTACGTGGCAAGCAGCAAATAGAGCAAGCAACGTGGCGTAATGTAACAACAGCTTAGCGTGGCGTAAGCAACATAGCAACAGCAGCAACTTACAGCGTATGCTTAGCAAATTAGCAACTTACTGCGTGGCTTAAGCGTAACATAACTTAGCAGCTAGCAGCAGGCAGCAGCGACTTAACGTGAGCAAGCAGCAAGCATAGCGTGGCAACGCCTATTGAGCCATTATAACAGTATAACTTGACGATTGCGTAGCGTGGCGTATTGGCGAAATGCAGCAGCAACGTGGCTTACGCCATTGGGGCAATGTTTAACCCAGCGAAGCACTTCGCTTAGCAACGAAAACAGCAGCAAATGCGTGGACCAATACAACATGGCAATAACAGAAAGCAACACGTACGTGGCTATTAACTTGGAAAGGTAATGGCGTAACAGCACGTAATGCCTATTGGTAACGTGGCAACTTGGCTTATGATGAACATAACTTTATGTAACAGCGACTTAAGCAAAGCCTTCGCATGGCGTGGCTTGGCAAGTAATAATGAAAACACGCGTGGCAACATGTAGCAAGCGTAACATAACGTATAACATAACAGCTTAACTTAGCTTGGTTTAACCCAAGCAGTAACCGCGTAGCTTGGCTTAGCGTAATGGCTTAGCGTGAAGCAATGTAACAGCAACTTAACAAAGTTTAACTTAAAGCAACAAATGATAGCGTAACGTGGCAACTTAGCAAGCGTGGCGTGGCGTGGCGTAATGTTAGCGTAAGCGTGGTTAACTTAACGTAACCCAATAACGTAATGTAAAATGCATTTGTAAATTTAAAATAAATAATGTTTTGGAATATTTTTGTTTTGTAAAATCCTTTGTGTGTGTGTGTGTGTGTGTGTATATATATATATATATATATATATAGGAAATATTATAATCATTTTAATGAGTGATATTTTATTATTAAAGTAATATTTGAAATGTTAATTTAATAATATAATATCAATAATTAAAATGATTAGCATCAATATAATTACAAAAATTAAAATATTCACATTAATTTATATATTTAAGAAAATAATAACAAAATTATATAAATTGAGTAAATTTGATTTAAATTAATAAAGTGAAATTATATAAATAGAGTAAAATTATATTACGTAATTAATAAAGTGTCATTTAAAGAGTACACTTTAAAAATTAAGATATACAAGTATCATTTTATTACTAATAAACTATTAAAAGTTGTTATTTTCTTAAAAAATGACTTTAAACGAAGACTATTTAGAAGCGAAGAAATATTTGAAATTATAAAAATATAATTTCAAGTCAATTAATAATCATGTTTCGAAAAATTAAAACTCCCTCCAGAGCAACCCCAAAATTAATCTACCGCCAAATCCAAAAACAATCTTCCCTTTCTTTTATTTGAATGTGGGCGGGAGTGAACAAAATATTAACCGCCAAAACCCTTTCTTTCCCTTTCTTATTAATCGGTCTCTTCCTCTTCTTGGTCCCTCCCTTTCCTTCACGGCCGCCATCCTCCATGGCGGCCCAAAACAAGTCAAGCGGCTTCATCTCCGCCGTCAATCGCAATCGCCAAGCAAACCCCTCTCTCTCCCACAACAGTGGGACCATCAATGCCAAATGTGCTCCATCCGCCGCCAAACCGAGTCCATCGGCTCCATCTCCCTCTCTTCACAACAATCCAGCCAAGCCCTTCCTTTCTCTCTCTTCTTTCTTTCCCTTTCCCCCATTTCTTGGCGAAACCCTAGCATTCATTCAAATCCCAAATTCGTGAACCCTTCGTTGATTCGATTAGAGAATCGATCTCGAAAGAATCACGACATCGATGGTGAGCAACAACAACAACAAGCTTTGATGCAACAAGCCGCTCCTTCAACGACAATCTCTTTACCATCGGCCTATTGCTCCCCTCGGGTTCATAAAACATTTATTACGTGTATTTTGCTTTGATTTGTGAATTTTTGTTGTATCTGTTTCGTTGATTTGGTGGTAAAGAATATGACAATTTGCGGACCTACCATCTCTTGTGTTTAGGCGTGGAGTAAGAGTAATTGTTAGGTAGTTGGATGTTAATTGGTGAGTTAATTTTAGAGGGAAAAATTCTGGTTATATAAATAGTTCAAGGCTGAAATTCATTCATAAGTTGGAGCAGGTTTTGGTGTCCATAATCTGTCCAAATTAGGCTGGGGATTTGGGTATTAATTTTCTAAGAAACTTTATAAGTTTGAGAGGTTGTGGGAGGATTTGTGAAGGGTTATAGAGCTGTTTGGGGTGGAGTTTTGTTCAGCCTGGGGCTATCCAGAAAGTTTGGGACTGATTGTGTTGTCCCTAGTTTTGACACCGCATCACCTATGCACTTTATATGTTTTTCTCTTTTAATGTTCTCTTGAAATGGTATTTCATTCTTCAAATTGTTTTATTTTTTAATCGTTGTCTAGTTTTTGCGTGTCAAACTATTGCATGTTATTTGTAGGAAAATCTCTAGAAATTTCTATAGAACAACAACACAACGTTTATTTATTTCTATTGTCTACGAGCAATATACATGTTAAGTAGCATTTTTGTGAAATAGTTGGTCATTTAAGAATGGCAGTCCATCTTGTTTAGCGTGCTTGATTCTAACCTTTTTTTTCGGGTTTCATTATCATCATCATCCATAGCATCATACTTGCTTTGAAATCAATTATCGTGAAGGGAGGCACTAACGGGTGCATGTTACAAGCTAGATTAAGGGCTGTTTAGCAAGGTTACGAGCAGGTTCGTGGCTGAAGTTGGAGTACATTTGGCAGTTTGGGCAGCCTAAAAGCCAAGAACAAACTAATAGTTTGAACAGTTGTTAGGGGAATTGTGGGTTTCTATTTTGTGACAGACGTTCATTTAAAGAAAAGAAAAACAAACAGTTTAGAGAGTTTTGCGACGGGTTTTAGAGTGTTCAAATTCTGTTGTTAGTTCCATTTTTGGCCGAATCAGGTTCAAAAAAAGAATAGAATCGATAGCCCTTTCGGTTCTTTTTAGCCATTCCTCGGAGAGGAGGACCGAAAGAATTTTAGCGTCCTTTTGTTTCTTTCCATCCTAGTGTGTCTTTGACCCCGTTAGTTGAAGTTGTAGTTGTCTTATCCACTTATTTCTCATGCCATTGGGTTAGAAACTCTTTTTTAACGCAATGTTGCGGATATTAGATTTTGGTGGGATGGAATTGGCCTCTTATCATAATCTTCTTCTAAATTGCAGCCTCACTTACCAATTCACTATTTAAGAGAGAGTCAAAAGCTAGGTTGCCTCAAGGAAGATTCAAAATAACTTCAACCCCAACCCCAAACCCAACCCACTCCCTCCAGCCCCCACCCCAGCCCCAACCTTAACCCCCACCCCCAACCCCACTTTACACAACCCCAACTAGCCCCAACCCTATAAACCCTAAGCCTAAACCACCTTACTAAACATATACTAACCTTAAGCCTAACACAACCCCAACCTAACCCCACTACCCCACCCCACTCCCAGCTAACCCCAACCCCACCCCCACCTGACCCCAGCCCCACTGGCCCCAACCCAACCCCACAACCCCACCCCAACCTAACCCCACCCCAAACTCTACCTCAC
>JABEVN020000927.1:0-27329 GCA_013146195.2 Codonopsis lanceolata | reverse complement strand
TTTCCTTCTTTCTCTCTCTCTCTCTCTCTCTCTAGGTTTGAGTGGTTAGAATGTGTGTATCACTATGTTTGGGTGTGGGAATTTATAGAATGACCAACAAGTGAAGACATAAAAATATTTTTTAAGTGTATTATCCTATGTACTCCATCCGTTTCAAAATAAATAATGTTTTAAAATTTAAATACATATTAAGGAAATTTATATAAAAAACTAATATACCCTTATTTAAATATAATTATTGTTAACAAGTTGCATGATTAATTTCTTTCTCTCAATACCACATTCATGGTACTTTTGGTATAATGTAGACAATTATTTCTTAAAATCATAAAACGTTATTTATTTTGAGATAATATTTTTTCTTTAAAACGTCATTTATTTTGGGACGGAACGAGTGTATACAACAATTTTTACAACATTTAATGACGTGATACAACAATTTCAGTGAAATATAAGAGGGAAACTTGGGCAACATTGATCGACGTCTAGTCTCTTGTCTTTTAGTGCAAACATTTACTACAAAAGTTAACGAACAACAACTATATAATTTTATTACTACTTTAATGACACGTGACGAAAAGCTAATTTATTTGACATTTGAAGTATTTTATAGAGAATTGAAACAAGAACCTTAAACATCTACCAGAAAAAGAAGAAGAAGAAATTATTGAATTATTGAATTCTTAAATCTAATTTTTTTTGTTGCGGCACCCAATATTTATGTTGATTTGCAAAGGGAAAATATTGTCAACAATCCAAATATTGATCATGTTTGATTGAAGTGGAATATGCGTGAAAACCCAAGTTATGATGTACAACCTTTAATCCAAAATAAATGATGTTTTAATCTAAAAAAATTGTCCAGAAATAAATGAGGTTATAGGATTTGAAAAGAAATTTATCACATTTTGCCAAAATTGTTTGTATTAATGGAGTACTCTTTAATTAAATGTTGTGTTGGGAATGAAAAAATATGATTATTGTAAGAGAGACGTTAAGAGGAAAGAGAAAAATATTCATACAATTTATCAATAATAATTGTACTTAAATATGATATATCGGTGTTTTTTTATGTATATATTTTTAAATCTATGTGCAAATCTTTACAACATTGTTTATTTTGGGACGAAGGTAGTAACATATAAAAGACTCAAAAAGTGTAGGGATTATTCCCCTAGTTAATTTGTAAAGTAAATTTTTATGACTTATTAACAATTTTTAGAAGCATTTGAAAATCTATTCTTACATATATATACTCTATTTGTAACGAAAGAGTAAAAATTACGTTGTCTTTCTACAATTCCTATGCCAACCATGTCTAGACCTCTTTTTTTTTTTTTCCCCTACTAAGGGAGGCATGGGAAGGGATCGAACCTGAGACCTCACACTTTGTGAAGCCCCATATCTACCACTGGGCCACCCCTTAGGGGCAACCATGTCTAGACCTCATAACTACCTATAGCCCAATTAATCAATTCAAAACCATAATATAAGGTGTCTACTTCATATATAAATTTCATTATTTAGACTATTTTTGTTTAGTTGCCATACCAATTTTAATACACGGTGAACTACTAGGATTGGAGGATATACATTATTGCTGTTAGAAAAGACGTTTCAAGAGGAAAAGAAGAAGAAATGCAACAAACGTTGAGAGAGAATAAAACCAACCTTAAACCCCCTTTAGGTTACGGTGATTGTTATGTCCGAATAATTGCCAGCAAAACTAGCGCTAATCATGGCGATCACAAGTGCGCAATCTTGGAAAAATTTCTTCCATCTATCAGTATTCTAAAGTACACAACATAGTAAGGCTCAATAGGCTTAACATCTTACAGTGACGATAGCTTTCTGTTTAGGTATTAAGTGTAGCATGGTGGTTGAATTTAAATCTATTAATACTTTTAGAAGATAGTGATGGTATCTAAGAGATACTCATTCAATTCACTAGCAATAAAGAGTATGTATTTGGAAATAAGTATATGTGTGGTTTAGCCTCCTTTATATCCTATCATTCGGATGTAATTAAATAGTCTTTGTTAACGCTTGAGAGGTATATATATGCCTATTGGCTTGCAATGCTTTTTCGTGGTTGAGGTATATTGTTATTCATTGTAGATGACAAAGTTGTGAAGACCATACCTAGACACTTCTACCATATTGAAACATTGTATTAATATTCACATGTGAATTTAAAGTAAACTCAAAGTTGAAATATTATGTTCTAGAAGGAAAACAATTTGCTACACCTTTATTGTCACGCCCTAATCCAGCTGACCCAGATCAGGACATGAATTACCTACTTGTTAATCATATTACCACGTACACCACAACCACTACTAAACAACTACCATGGTATTAATAATAACCGAGATACTGAAAGAACTAAGAATATGCAACTCGTCTAACATAACATTAGAAACTAGAAAAGACATTTAAACTTCGGATACATCACGTACATGTAAACTCTTTATTTATATATATTTCAACTAACATAACTACCCAAGACCAACTTCTAACTTCTCGAGCTTGCCCACTTCACACATGGGGTTCCTTTGCTCGGTTGCAATCTAAGGAAATTAACATTGAAAGGGTGAGTCTATGACTCAGTAAGTTTTTATAACTTATGTATGTCATGCATGTATATAACAATTCAAGTATGAAGTTACACACCATGTCAAACAACATTTCCCTCATAGTAACACAGTCAAGTTCCACTACTACGTAGTTGGTTCAAAGCATTCACTGTCTCATACCAGTCAACATAGTGACCCATCACGAGTAACAATATCTCATGCTCACGTAAGTACGTTAAAGAAACTCATAAAGTATACTTGGTTGAGATACATATCCGACCAGCCACTTCCAACCTTTCACCTTTGTGTTTTAGTTTGAACTTTCATGGTCAATCTCAATGCTCAATTTATATAGCCCAGGAAAGTCAATCATGTGGTCGGGTTCCTACAACCCTGAATTGATGTGAACACTATGCACCACCCTCCACTAAGGGTAATGTGTGTGTAACCTCCGTTATGATCGTAACTAAGAGGTTAGGTTCAAATAGGACTCCGCTACCTAATATATACAAGTACAACATATTCGGGACTTAGACTATCACACAATACCAGGACTTAGACTATTCCTTGGATGACAACATGCTTATACAACCATTTCGTATGCTACCTAATATATACAAGTACAACATATTCAAAATTCAACTAATTTCCATAAAAGGATTTCCTACAGCACTTCCCCAAAATCACCTTAACACATGGACGGATCTAATCGCAAGCTAACCTTGTTGCATATCAAATAACCCTCCAACTACAGAAGTTGTTACTACATAACCTTTCAAACAACCATAACAAAGAGTGCTAATCAACAACACAAACATACTTGAACTTAACATCTGTTGGTTTGCATATTATGCTCAATATATAGTCTAGAGGGGGGCGAATAGCCTATACTACCGTCATTAAAATTTTCATCTTGCTTTTATATGAACATGAAGAACAGAGATGAAATGTTTCTCAAGTACGATTGACTTCCTTGCGTAGAAATTCTGCAATAACCTATATAACAAAATCTTCTATAACAGATTTGAAGATGTTCTGGAAATCGTAGTTGTATATATGTTGTCTATCTTTCCATTGCTATATCTCTTTTTTTAGAAAATATTATAACTACGATTTCCAGAACATCTTCAAATATGTTATAGAACATTTTGTTATATAGGTTACTGCATAATTTCTACGCAAGGAAATCTGTTATATATATATATATATATATATATATATATATATATATATATATATATATAACATTAAAGATTAAATTGACTGTAAATAAAAAGATCTAAATACATAACAACAATATATTTTATCTTTTTCAGATACATACATCTATTTCATGAGCATAATGCTATATGAAATAAGACAAGAATAAGTAGGTAAGATAAGCCTTTAATGTAGAAAAACTTATGTTTTATATTAGAATATTCAACAGAGGTTCATCAGATGAACATGCTTAGTACATCAACCTAGACTCTCTAAACTAGCTACACTACAGGGTTTCATTGAAAGGAAGCAAGGGGAAGGGGAATACATATACTATCTCCATCTCTTTAGAACTTCCAAATACCCTCGGTGGATGGATATGTCAGTGCCAATGAGAAAGATGTTGTGAGAAGAGAATTTGGGTTGTTCAATTAGCTAGTAATTGAACAACATAATGACTAACACTCGACCAACTATGACGAATCATTATTGCATAACCGACACCCCTTGCAATGGAATACAAGTTTGCTGGAATGAATGAATTATGGATTTTAGCTTGTGTCTTCCTATCTTCAAGTATTTAGTCATCAACTTTACATTGGAGTGCTTAAAGATCTATAACTATAGATTTGGAGTCTATGAGCAGAGGAGACCGAGTCTTTCGAAGGAGGAAAGAACTCAAATCAAGAAGTGAGTTCTTGACTAAGCACTACTTCTTGCCTTGTGAATTTATTCTCCCTCTCTTCACACAAGGTGTTAAACCTAACACTTGTGTTTTTTTTTCACTCTTATGTGTTTCTTCAAGTTTTGCTTGAAAGCACAAACACTCACGCCCTTGTATGCACACACTTGGAAAAGGAATGAGAGGTTCCTTTTTTAGGCAGAGAAGGTAATAGATCTGTTAAGACTTTGGATACATTTCTAACGGTTGGAGTGTTAGGTCTCCAATGCATCAAGATGCATTTTATGAACTATTGGTTAAAAATCTTTATGAAGATTTTGTCTTTGAATTTTTTTGATGGTGAGGATAGATTTGACATGACGTTCATGTCTGAGTTGTGAGAAGTGCACTGTAGTTGGTCTTTGTTGAAATGTGTCTTGAAGACCGAGACCAAACACAAAAGAGGAAATGTCTAATGGATATGAATGAAGGCTAAAACATCGATGTGAATCTTTGAGCTATCAGAGAGATCTACTAAGAATCTATTAAAAATCTCTGTAGTCTCGATCACTTGAATATTGACTGGTTTCCTCTTTAAACTTAGCATCACTTAATGTAGTAGATATTGAGGAGTACAATAGATATTATTATATCTGCTTTAGTGATACCTGCTAGAGTAGGCACTTGAACATGATAATCCAAAGTTTGAGTGTTAGTCGACAGTTGGTAGGACATAGAATGGTTATGTACAAAGACGACCTAGTCTGGGACCTAAGAAATGTTTGAGTGAATTGCCATCCTAACCGGTACGCAACCCTTTTAGCCACTCTTGGAACATGCTGTGTAATGGATAAAAGAAAATCACTATTATGGAATATGAAAACATATATATAAGATATTTGCACAGACATATTCCCAACAACATCCATCAAAACATCACTTGATAACATTATAAAACCAATTTTCAACCACAATCATGAACACACATAAGAAATATCCCCTTACCTTAAAAAAATGTAATTCACCGATTAAATCCGAAGATTATTAGCTCCTTATGTTCCTTTTGGTATGCTCTACAACTTCAATGAAGAAGGTAATAGCAAAAGACGGAGTCTTGACATTCAAACCCACGCTTCTCCTTTGTGAAAACCTTTGTTCTTACCCTCTTTTTCAAATTCACGCTACTGAAGATAGAAATGTGTTGAGGGAGTCTCAAACTCCTACAAAATTAGCTAATAACCAAGTAGGAGGTGGCTAGAGGATGGAGCCTCACTTGCTTGGTGTTATATTCTAATTGGTAGCTCTTAATCTAAGTTTAGTGCTAAATTAGACACTTTTAATCCTTACTAATCTAATCCATACTCGAACCCAACTTAATTAAGTCTAAGCTATACTTAACTAACTTATTAAAACATGTTGAGGTTAACCAACCAAGCTAAAATCGTCTAATAAAGCAAACTGGTCAACAAAAGGGGCTACAATGCAATACGACGCGGTCGCGTATAAGGACATGACACGAGCGTCATGTTCTGGGACCAAATCTATTTTTCCTGCCCTATACATGGACACTTTAAAACCTTGACGTGAGCACGTCAAAGCTTGAATCAAAACTCTTCAAATTAAATAGCCTTAGGTTGATACCAAATGTTCACATATCATTCTAGAATGGTTCTAAGGTATAAATAACACAAAATAAAGTGTAACAATACCCAAATTGACCCACATGAGTACATGCAGCTACACAACTTTAAAATTGCCAATTGGGTCAAGTTTGTTCCGGGTTTTAAACACAATTTCTAGAGATGAAATTATACTTAATCATGAATTATACACATATGATTATAAAGTAACACGCACTTGAAATTCCCAAGTGTTACATTTATAGGCAAGCAATGAGCTAATCTAAATCGATGTAGTAAAATGAGAACTAGTTTTGTAGTATTGGAAAATCCTTATATTTTTTTAAAAATAACAGGGGCAGTACTCTGTGAGATTTTATTAATTATGAAAATAAAATACAAACATGAGGAAGACAACCCAACCTTACCCAATTTAGGGGGACAAAGGAGACGTAACTTGAAATGGAAACATGCACATAAAGGCAATAAGCTGAAAAAATCTAAGATGCAATGCCAAAAAAGCCGAATAAAGAGTCTAACATGAAGCTACTTTCTATAATTATACAACCCAAGACTATCTTGAACCAAAGCCTTAAGAGCCCAACGGGGAAGAGCTTCTTTTTGATTGTATTCTTGAAAACCTTTGTGAACAGGAGCTGCAGCTGCTAGTTTGTCTGCAACATGGTTTTGATCTCTATAAACACAAGTACGCATGACATGTCCATAAAACATATTCATTCATCCACGATGGACTATGATAATTACCAACACTCCTACCTTCGAATCAAATTCGATCTCCACTTTTTGAATGCTAAGATCGCAGTATAGGTGCAAACCATCCTACAATGCATTTATCTCAGTATTTGTACCCGGACCATAAAGGCTGAGAAGGCCGTGATCAAACTTCGTGTATCATCATGAAGAACACACTAGAGCTACGCCCATTAATATCATATCCATTAATTTTACAATACCCATGCGAAGGAGGCTACCAACACACCCACCAACTAACATGTAAAATTGGAGCAACAAGAGGCAACCCCAAAATTTGAATACATTATCCCTATATCTTTAGTCGCGCTAACTTGACTTGTACATGAAGCTATATATATCTTTTGATAATGTTATTGTTTACGAATCTATGCAATTCAATGAAAACAACATAATATAAATCAAGAGGCCGGGTTAGTTTCTCTTTAAATAGAGGAGTGGAGGGAGGGGTTCCTTTCTGTGAAACTAAATAGTTGGTTCATATACGACAATAAACAATGAAAAAACTAGAAAACACAAAAAAAAAAAGTTGAAAAAATGTATAATTGATGATTGGTTAAGCTTCTAAATTTTGAAATTGCATGCACTTGAATTCAAATATCAAAAATAGAAGGTTGAAGTATATGTTTACTTAAAGGAGTTTAAGTAATGCTTGTATTTTAGAGGTATAGATCATATTGGCATGAAATATTGACATTGAGAAGTATTGTGATTCATCATTGATGAAAAAGGTTGTGAAAACACAGTTAGACACTTCTACCATAATGAAATATTATAGCTATATTCAAATTTCACTTCTTATAAGAAAAAAAATCAAGACACTTTTTTAAGGCAAACAACAAGCCAACGTAAACTTATGTGAGGAAGAAAAAAAATAGAATTAGTCTTTTATTATTAAAAAAAAAACCCATATTTTCTATTTTTTATCGTGACTCCAACATCTCATAGTCTCGCATGTATTCTATTTAGGTATCAAGTGCAACATGTTGATTGAATTTAAATCTAACTACTACTCTCATAATGTCGTAGATAGTGATGATCTCTTAGAGATAATCATTCAATTCACTACCAATAAAGTACATGTATTTGAAAATGAGTATATGCGTGGTCTCCTTGGCCTCCCTTATATCCTATCATTGGGATGTAAATAGTCTTGTTAATACTTGAGAGATATATAATGCCTTTTGGCTTGCATTGCTTTTTCGTGGTTAAGCTATGTTGTTATTCATTGTCAATGACAAATTCGTGAAAACCATACCTACACTTCTACCATATTGAAACATTGTAGTAATATTCACTTTGTGAATTTAAAGTAAACTCAAAGTTGAAATATTACGTTTTAAAAGAAAACCAATTTGCTACACTTTTTTAGGCAAGCAATGTGCTAACGTATTATCTATTTAGTAAAATGAGAATTAGTATGGTACTAATAGAAAATCCTCATATCTTTATAGTGCCGATAACTCAACTTGTACATGAAGTTATATATCTTTTTGGGTAGTGCTATTGTTTACAAATCTTCGCAATTAAAAAAAAAACAACATAATATAAATCAAGAGGGTTAGTTTCTTTCTAAATAGAAAGGGAGGAGGGGTTCCATGTGTGAAACTAAATAGTTGATTCATGGATGATAGTAAACAATGAAAAAAAATTACAAAATGAAAATTTTTTTTTTTTGAAAGAAGAGGTATAATTGATGATTGCTTAAGCTTCTAAAATTTGAAATTGCATGGACTTGAATTATCAACTCATGTTCACCCTTATGTTTTCATTGCTTCATAGATTTGGAGAGACTACTAACTACTGGCAAGGTTCTAAATATCGTTAGGTGGGTGCTAGGCGCCAGACAAGGGCCTAAGCGGGGTCTAGGCGGGGTGTAGAAATTAAGGCATAATTACAATAGTTCTCAAATTTTAATGTAAATTTAAAAAATATGTCAAAAACTAAACACTGACTACAAATTTAAATTTCCCAAAATCCTTATTATTATCATTTCATCAAACATATTGACTACATTGTGTAAATTATTAACATTGACTAAAATTAAAAATATACAAACACAAATAAATTTAGGGGTTGTTTGTAAGTATCTAAACTTTAAGGTCTATCTTTGACAATGGAAAAATATCTAACAAAAACCCAAAGCTTGGGGGGTGATTTGTGCAATGGGTAATGCTAGGGCCACTCTAAGAGTACTCAAAATTGGGTACCAAATGACGTGGCTGCTGATGTGGCATAGGTGGGTCCCTATTCTTTACTAACTTAATTACTAAACCTTAGTTAAATTAACCTAACTAAAACTAATTAAAATTAATCATTAATCAAAAAATTATACACAATACGTTACAGTTCCAACCCTAAAACCCACGGCTTCTTCACGGACGACGGCACACGTCGACTCATCTTCTTCTCCGACGAGATGAACGGTGACTCATCTTCTTCTCCGACGCCGGCTACCTTCTTCCACGCACCGGCAACACGGTTCTTTACGACGACATGAACGGTGACTCATCTTCTTCTCCGACGCCAGCGGCTACCATTGTCGACAGATGAACGGTGACTCCTCCCCCCTGCTCTTTCTCTCCGTGTGCAAATTAAAATTTTGATTTCAATTTTGTTTATTGTGTTCTGTTCGATTTTCTAGTGCTCGTTTTCGGTTTTGTTTTTGACAATAGATGCTTTGTTTGTGTTTTGGATTTGGTACCCTTTGCTTGTTTCTTGCTTGCCCAATTGGGGTGAAAAATTGATGTTTGTGCTAGCAAGTTTTTCGGTTACTGGAATTCAACATGTTCATTTCTGTTTGAACCATTTCTCTTCAACTGTGGTTTTGCCGAGAGAGAAAATCCAATAGCTGTGGTTGTTTTGGGTGCTTCAATAATTTGGTTTTGCTCTATTGCTGGCAAGATAGGATTCTTTTACATTTTAAACCCACTTAAAATAGGATTGTATATTACTGGTATATTACTGCATTACATGTCTACATGCTCAAAAACATGACCAAGCATTGGTCAAAGGGCTACCATATGAAAACTCAGAACTGGTTATGGTATCCGAGGCATGTTTGATGGAGGCAAAAAAAGCATGATAAGCTGTAAACCATTCCTAATGTCAGAACTTAATGTTCTTAAATAAGTTAAATTGCGTAAATATCATCATTGTGCAATCATGATCATATGTTTTGGAATCCCTATTCTCGAGTGTTTTCATGTGTATACGCAATGAAAGTAGATTATTGACAAGTGTCAGTGGAAACTTCATAGCAAGATCCTTACTTTCTTGCTAATTTACGTGGCGAGAGAATGGTAATTAGCTGAAAATTCAATTGAATATTGTAGCAATTTTGGTGAATTGAAGCACTCAAGTAGATGTATTATGTAATTAGATTTATAGGTTATCTGACAAAAAGAGAAATGAAAAGATGGAACCTAAAAATATAGAGGGAGACAGAAGATGTATTAGGTAGTAGATACTATATAGAACTTCTCTTGACAGAAGTTGTTTGAGGAAGACATGGTCCCTAAATCATGACTCGTAACTTTTGGCATGGGGTGACTGTAGGTTCTTTTCGGGTGAGAACCAAGGCGTTGGGTAAAATGTTTGGACCAAATTTTAAATTTTCTCTTGAAGAAAATATTGAAATGAATTCGTTCCTACGTAAGAAAGTAGAAGTTGAAGCGAAGAGTATCTCAAGTCTGAGTTGACGGACTTTATATGACAAATGTTTTGTAAGAAGGATAACTTATTTTAAAGTTAATGCTGTTATTTTTGTTTTTGGCATATTAGTTTGAAAATAATGCTAGATTTTCAATGGATGACTTGAACTCAGCACCTTGCCAAAGTGGGAGCTTTGATACCATTTTAAGTACTCAAGATTTCTAAAATCTTAAGATGTTAGAGAGGGGTTGAATAATGTATATCAAGCTAAACGTACATAGATACCCTTATTGTTCACATTATATTATTGCAAGTGCACATTGGACATCAAAAGTACCAGAGGTTATTTTAGTAACTTCATTAGAAAGTGGGCATGCTTTTTGGGACACTCATTTTGGGATGGAGGGAGTATTGTGTCCATCTGGTTGTACCTTATCCATTGGGTTGGATAGTTGCATATTTAGGACTATCCAACTCTGTGATTTGTTTCCTGATCATGGTCACTTAAGACATTGTTAGAAAAAAATTAGCGCCTTCTCTGTTTGTTTCTGGTACCTACTTTGCTTGTGTTTGCTCCTCATTGGGGCTATGCTTTATGTAGTTTTTATTGTAGCTAGTTTTAACTTTTAGAGCTATTTTTTCTCCTCTGAAGACTGAACTCTAGTTCTTGGACATCGCAGTGGGTGGATAGTAAAATTCCTGTCTCACTCATTGCAATTGTTAGTTTTGTCACTGAATGTTTTATGGCATGCTACTTGACAGTTATAAGCTTTGCGAAGGCAAGCGGAGATTTGCGGAGACACTCTCGGATGTTGATCTTAAGCTCATTGCGTTGACTTATACACTGGAGGGTCAGATTCATGATTAATGATTTGATTGAAGGAGCGAGGCAAGAGAGTGTTGAATCTGAGAAGAATCTGATAACAAGGTCATTCTTCTTTGGTTTCTCTAAGAAAGCAGAGGATTACGTAATAGTCCTCTTACGTAGTTGTTTTTGTTTCAAATTGCCCTGTAATAGTGTATCTCTGAACTTTGTATACTTGCATGGTTTTGGTGTCTTGGTGGACCTGAAATGGACCTTGGTGACATTGATTTTTCAGTAAGTGGGACGTTTATTTGATGGAGATGAGTTATTGGTTTTGTTTGTTACTTGTCTCTGTCCAGGCTTCACTTATCGAACTAATCAACCAAAGCTACTTGAGCCCAATTCACAGGCTAATCAAACCAACCTCAAACAAATTTTCAAGTTCCCATCGAACTAATCAACCAAAGCTAACACCTCTTGGAGCAGATTAATGCTATCGCATCAAGCTTGATTATTGCTCATATATACCACCCACATTAGTTGAGCATGAATGAGGCTACAGTCACAATTAACAATAAGATAACTCAATCCAAACCAAATGCATGTGGAAAATACAAAATTTATCCATATACTTTTGCATGGCTCATAGAACAACTACCTCCAACAAAAACTTACATAGTGAAAGCAGCTCAACACACCGAAGTCATGTAGTTCCAACAAATTAGCGATGAAAAGGAACCAACAACAAAAAATGGTCACTTAAATTTAAACACTATCCATACACATTAAAAAAAATTTACGGAAGAGACAATAGAATAAAGTAACATATCTCAAGCTCAAAACTAAAATCCATTAAGAATTGGTTGGATGCACCTCTCGTTTCACAGATCAAAAACTACATCTTGAGTAAAACAAAATACTTGCTTGCAAAAAGATACAGCTGAAATCAGAATCACTATCTTAAATTATTCCAGTTTTGTTAGCCACATCCAAAGCATCAATTGTCTTCATACCACAAACATAAGCCATAACACAAGAATTATGAACAAAATCTCAAGACCTGCTATTGCAATGGTGAACCAAACCAAAAACAACTATAACTAGTCCAAAATCGCTAGTCCCTACATCTAGCTCACTCAATCTTCAGCCTCAAATGTACCATCACTTTGCCAACTCTCATAGTTTCGAAAAAAAAACCTCATGTTAGAGTAGAAAACGCGTAACACATACAAGATTTACAACATTGTAAGAAATTAATTTAAGACACCTGTTGAGGATGGTCTTTCAGTTGAGAAAAGTAATTCATTTGTTGAGTGAAACTGTAAGGAACTTGTCCTCTTGGATGGTCTAAGTAGGGTTGTGTGAAATTCTGGATCCTTTGAGTAATTTGAGGCTCCTGCATTACAATGTAGTAGATAAACTAAAAATTAAGATATAACTTACTACACAGAACATATACTAAAAGAGAAAAGAAAAACAAACATTCAATGGGATGAAATCTAAAATTAAAGACAATACCCCCCAAAAAGTACTTTCTTGAGTTGCAGTTACATCACCGACTTCCTCTTTCCTAGGACTTGGATAGGTCTATACAAGGGTAAAGTTAGTACATCCTTATAACAATATTTTTATATAAGTATAACAAGACAAATGTAAAAACATATACCAATTGGGTCTCAACCGGATCAACTTCCAATGCTCCTTCTTTCAATGAACACTGCACCAAAATAAAATTGCAATTAATGTTAAGAAATACAAAATTAATATAGCATTACCAAACATAAAAAGGAGTACAATTTCTTTTACATACCTTATTTCTTTTTTTTGTATTTGTTTCTTTCTCCTTGGAGTCTATCCTTTTTTTCTTTTTCTTTGCTTTCTCAACTTCCTTTTCAACCGTAGATTGCCTCCTTTTAACCGGGGCGCCCTTTTGAACGTGCGGCCAATGGAGAAAAGAATTTTTTGCTCTTATTTGATTTCCCTTTACCCAAATTTTTTGGATTGTTTGGGTCATTCTTAGGAAGATCCTCACTTTTAGATAACTTTTCCTTTAGAGTCGCTATTTCAGCGTTCACCAAATTGCACTTGTCTTCAAACTCAAATGCTAAGTCTGCAACTTCAAAAAAAGCTTTGCACATCTTATCGTACCGACGTCCTTCTTCGGATGAACTCCAATCACTATAACTTACTCTAACCTTGGTATGTCGTCTCTGCACATCCTTCCTCCATCTTCGTAAAATGTATTTAGTTGGAATGGAGTAAATGTTTTCCTTGATAAGCACCGCAATAGCATGCCTACACAATATGCCTCGAAATTCAAACAAGCGACAATTGCACTTCACATCACATTCTTCATCTCCCTCTTCTTTGATCAAACAAACCATGAACTCTATCTTCCTCAAGTTTTCACCAACTAATCTATCCTCTACTACATTATAATTTGTAATTGCTTCCATAAGATTGTGAAGGGCCAATTTCACAATACATCTTCCCTATTAACTCGGCTTGAAATTCTTTGAACTTTGAGGTAGTATAAGCTTCTTGGGCTTGTTTTTCCATGAGATTATAAATTGTTACAATAGGAATACATGAGTGGAAAGAATTAACATCTTCTTCCTTTTCTTTCCTTACTTTACTCCTCAAAGCATGCTCATATTTCTCAACAAATTGTTTAAGGGTGGTTTTGAGTTGACATACCCATCAAAAAAGAATTCATGCTCTCGCTCGTTGTGTGGTAGACATACGCCCAAAAACAATCTTTCACAAAACAAGGGACCCATCGATGCCTCTCATCATATAACCCAATCAACCACTCATTATTCTCAAGCTTATATTTCTCTATCATTTCCTTCCAACTTGCTTCAAACTCGATACAAGACAATGAATCATAAACGATTCGAGAGCATACTTAATAGCTTCATATTTATTGTGCCCCCAAATTTTTCTCGGGAGCTTTTTCATTATATGCCACAAGCACCATCTATGACGAACATTTGGAAACACATACTCAATTGCATTGCGCATAGCTTGATCTTGATCGGTGATTATGGCACTCGGAGCATGATTAGACATGGATGCAAGCCATGATTTGAACAACCATATAAAGGTTTTTGTATCTTCTCTCGAAATTAAACCACATCCAAGTAAAGTTGATTGTCCATGATGATTTACCCCCACAAAAGGAGCAAATGGCATGTCATATCTATTTGTCAGGTATGTCGTGTCAAAAGTCACGACATCACCGAACTCTTCATAGGCCGCCCTACTCCGTGCATCTACCCAAAACACATTCCTTAAACGATTTTCTTCATCTAAATCAATCACAAAAAAGAAATTAGAATATGTTGCTTGAACACTCATGAAGTAGTTTTGAAGAGCTTCTGCATCACCGCAACTAAGGTTCAATCGTCTTTCTTTTTCAATGAAGTTTCGAGCATCCTTCTCTAGAAATGTCAAATTTTCATGACCATTAGCCTCAACCGCTAAAGCATTTATACTCTGATTCACTCTTATCCCAGCATTATCATGAAGCATAAGTTGTCTTTTCACATGTGGTTTTATTTTCCTGTTCCTCCTATGCAAGTGTGTTTTCCCTGGACTTAGTGAATGGTTGTGCTCAAGTACAACTACAGTCAATTGCCACTTTCCATCTTCATAGCACTGCCCTAACCTTCGCTTGACATTTTGTTTTTGTAATCGGGCGTGGCCTCAAAACATTCTTTCCTTTGCTCCTCGACATACCTCCACGGAAGCACACAGCTGTGAAGTACCTAGTAATTTCATCATCTCCTCTTGCCGATGATCTTTTACTTACACTAAAACCTAGTTTCTTAGCATAATCTTGGTAAAAGGCCACTATGCTTTCAATGCTATCAAAAGTCATCCCTACTTTAGGTTCTTCAATTTTCTCATTCAAGGCTATCAAATGTTCGTTTTCAGCTTCTTCTTGAGTATCTCTTTCATAAGCTTCTTGTCCATCTGGTGGTTGGGTTGTAGAAAACAGAGCGACATTTATCAGAAGAATAAAACATAACTAATAATTGCACTGGACTAGTATAGAAACTAAAAATACGAATAAGAATATAAAAAATGTACGCATATAAATGAGAACCAATAAGAATATAAAAATACGCATGTATTAGTTTAGCAACTATAAACTAATACAGTCGTTATGTTTTGGTATTCTTAAGTTTGCACAGTTTGTGCTCAACATGTTCATCTATTAATGTCTGACAAATACACAATAAGAACTTATTATTATCAATGTTCATCTATTACTAATACATAGTATTGATGCACTAATAGGATCACTAGATATGTAAACTATGGCAAACCAAGCTTCCAGAAAAGGGAATGCTATAACTGCTATTCTTTAATTCACACTTTCGAATAATACAATAACAAACACACAAGAGTACAAATCTCAATATTTAGTCGTCTTTAGTGTTTATGAATTTCGTTAGGCAAACTTCCAAAGAAGGATTACTCTCTAAAGCAGAAGAGAATTTTAAATAGCTAAGTTATAACTATCATCAGGTGATAAGAAAGAGAATCAAGTTTAGGAAACAATATATGAAACCACTATTTCTTTCCATGACAACCTAAACTGAATAGGAAAATATATGGAAACAAACACAACAAAGACAGATAAGGAAAAATAAGAAGAAACCTATATAACACTGCACCACCAACACAATCTCCAAAAAGAGAAAGTTTTCTACAGGTGCAATTAAGGTCCATAACTGCAGACCCTTGACTTTTTCTTAAGGTTACTATTTGCTTTACAATGACAAAGGCAACATCTACATACAACCACAACATTTCCAAATTTACATACTAAGCCACCGCCACACATGAAATGAAGAAACAAATGGCTTGTCTAAGAGTAGCATGCATGTTCCTTTCGCATTAGCGCCAGTGCCGTTTTAGTTCCATTCATTGCATTCCAATTCCTAACTATTATTGTGTGATGATGTATTAGCTGTATAACTTAATCTAAGGCAATTGGCAAAATTAGTTGTGGATTTCAATTGTTAATTATTCACATGTGCGTTGTCTGGAGAAATCTTTAAAGAGAGAAAGACTGGTTTTAATGTATTGGCAAAATTAGTTGGGTCAAGTACCAAGCCTGTAAGCGTTCATTTAGTTGGGTACAACAAACGTGGGCGACTCCACGTGAGAGAAGGAAGGTGACTCACACCGCCCCATGGCTTTCATATTCATGCTCTTGGTGATACCACTAATGGCTGCAATTCAACCTGGTCTCTCCCTTTTCCCTATTTTTAGCTTTTTATTCTCGATTTGTTTGTTTTTAATTAGTTTATCTGTTGGGTAGCTCAACATAATCAATCGCAATTTTGATTTTTAATTGAAGCGTTATGGTTGGTTAGTTAGTCTCATGCTATGATTGGTTTAGTGAACCACATGTAATTTAGTGAATTGATTACATCATGACATATTCATTGAGATTCAAATTTGTGATGATTACTTTGGGTCGCTTTTAGGGTTGCTTTTATTTATCTGTGGATTTTCTTTCACGAATCTTATCTCGTGCTTCTCGCCTTTCAATTCCTTGATGGTGGCTGGTGAGTTCTTGACTTGGGGTGCCTTATATTGTTGTTTGATGTGTGATTTATGTTCCAGACCTCATTTTAATCCACTAAAGAAAGATCATGGAGCTCCCAGTGATGATGTGCGACATCTTTGGCGATTTGGGTAATATTGTCGGCCGGTCGAGACAAGTGTGTTTCAATGTCCCTTGTCGGTGAATCCTTTTCTGATTTGGGCTTAAAATCTTAAATTCTGTTCTTTTTTAGTTTTTTGGTGCCGTGTGTAAAGGGAGCTTGATTATATCATTGCGAGAGTTCTTTGAGATTTCCATTAAAGACATCCGGGTTTGTTTCACATTTTGTGTACTTTGATCCAGCAAAATTTAGTTGTTTTAGTTTATTTTCTACAAAGCATTTGAATGGATACATCCACCATGTGAATCACAAAATTGACAAAGGGTATTATGTTATGAAAATCTCAAGATGTTTAATCATAACCTAGGTAATTTTTAAATTTTCTCCCCAATCGGATCCTCAACAAATCTAGTAATTTTTATTCTTTTTACACCATCCTCAACAAATCTCGTCATCTTTATTCTTTTTACACCACGAGTTCATTTATTATTCTAAGTCTTTTTTAATTACTTACACTTAAAGTGTAATCAATATGTTTTATTATTTCGTAAATCATTTCGAGAATCAATTTCTTTTTTTAAAAAAATTCTTCAAAGATTTATAAGCCAACAATGGGTTCCTAGCTAGATATATACCTAAAGTAGTTTCTTGGTGCTTCAATAATTTGCCGACAATAGAGCAAAACCAAATTATTGAAGCACCCACAACCTTTAAACTATTGGATTTTCTCTCTCGGCAAAACCACGGTTGAAGAAAATGGTTCAAAAGAACTGAACATGTTGAATTCCGATGCTTAAAAACTTGCTAGCAAAACATCAATTTTTCACCCCAATGGGCAAGCAAGAAACAAGCAAAGGGTACCAAATCCAAAACACAAAACAGGCTAATCTATTGTCAAAAAACAAAACCGAAAACGAGCACTAGAAAATCGAATAGAACACAATAGAAACAAAATTGAAATCAAAATTTTAATTTGCACACGAAGAGAGAAGCGGGGGAGGAGTCACCGTTCATCTGATCCGACAATGGCATTGGCTGCTACGGCGTCGGAGAAGAAGATGAGTCACCGTTCATGTCGTAATAAAACCGGTGTGTTGCTGTGTGTCTTCTTGTCATCGGTGAAGAAGGTAGGCTAGGCGTCGGGAGAAGAAGAGAGTCACCGTTCATCTCGCTAGGAGAAAGAAGATGAGTCGCCAGGTGTGCTGAGTCGTCCGTGAAAGCCGTGGGTTTTAGGGTTGGGCATAACGTATGTGTATAATTTTTGATTAATGATTAATTTTAATTAGTTTTAGTTACGTTAATTTAACTAAGGTTTAGTAATTAAGTTAGTAAAGAATAGGGACCCACTTATGCAAAAATGACACGTCATTTGGTACCCAATTTTGAGTACTCTTAGGTGGCTAGCATTACCCTTTGTGGAATTCCCCCCACCCAATAAATCAAGTGTATCTTTTAGCTAGGGTTTTCTACTTTTCTCACTCCAGCCGCCCCTCCCCCTTCTTCTCCAATTCACCCCATCCCTCATCGGTAGAGTTCTAGTCTTTTTCTTTCCTTCTCCTCCCTCCTCCTCTCTCTTAATTTTCTTTTTGTTTCTTCTTTCCCACTCCCTTGTTCCAGCTTCTTTCTTTTCTTCTCTTTTCTGTTTCATCCTCCTCGGTGAAAGGCTAATAATTCTAGGCAGTGTCTCATCCTTCACTTCACTCACATCTTAGGGGCCAAAAATAACACCATCGCCTGCGTCTAGCTCGTCCATTTCCACAGAAGCTTAGAGATTCAGTTCAGCAGTGGTAGGCGTAGTCGGCACCCAGGGCGACTAGTGTAACTAATTGTTGATTTTTCCCCTAAGCAATTTTTGCCGATTTGAAGGAAGTCGCGGCGGTTGAGTGCCGCCTAGGTTGATTTTTAGAACCATGGCAACTGCAGATACATATGAGATGTTCACATATCATAAATAAAATGTTGAAGTATATGTTTATAAAAAGAGCTTAAATATTAATGATTGCATTTTAAGGGTATAGGTTCTATTGACTCGTAATGTTGTATTGTGATTGTGATTGAGTCGTATTGTGATTCATCATCGAAGAAATTAAATAGTTGTTAAAAACATAGTTAGACACTTTTACCATATTGAAATCTTATAGCTATATTCAAAATTTAACTTCTTATAAGAAGAAATAAATTCGTGAAACTTTTTAAGGCAAACAACAAGCCAAGTAAACTCATGTAAGAAACAGAAAGATAGAATTAATCTTTTATTATTAAAAAAAAAAACCCTACTTTCTATTTTGTATCACGGCTCTAACTCGACTTGTATAATATACTTTTTTGTGGCTAATTCCAATGTTGACAATAGGAGCGTAGGGTTATTTTACGTGGAACCAAAGAGTACTTTCATGCACGCAAATGAACAATACAAAAGAAAGTAATTACAAATGACTGCTTAACCTTTTGAATTTGAAAATGCATAACTTCTCAACTCATGCATGTTCTTGACCTATATATGTTTTTATTGGTTTATACATTTTGAGATGTTCACAAATCATAAAATGAAGTACATGGTTACCTAAAAGGAGCTTAAGATGAGATAAATAAGGGTGTTTTAGTTGTCAAGAGTTTGTGTGGTAAATACACACTACTAGAAAAATGACCTTTAGTGACGGAATTTTCCGTCGCTAAAGGCAAATTCATCGTTAAAAAATTCAGCGGACGAATTTTTCGGTGTTACGTCGGTGATTTTAAATTAAATGCAAATGTCCGACAGACTAATTTCCGTCGCTAAATAAAGTAGTAGGCCCATCGGTTCAAAAGTCTTCTAGAGCTTAGCTTCTATGAGTACTAGGTATAGACATTTTTGGAGGATCTAAAGAAAAGGGTTAAGGTTGAGATTTATCCGCAGTCGTATCCCACATTTTAAAATGAAACAATGTCTACTGGGCACGGTTAACTTGTTGTCCAAGAAATATCTTTAAGAACTGTTAGCTTGTAGTCCAAAAAATATAAAATATGATACTTCATAAATATCCAGTAATTAATGATGTTGTTTGTATCAATTTATTCATTAAAACATTCATATGACTTCAATAAGTAATTTATGGTGATTTTTTATTTTGGAAAAGTGATTAAAAATGAACTAAAACTTCTTTTTTGGTTTGATGTTCCATTTCTTGTTATGAATAAAAAACTTTTTGTAAGAATTACGTTGGATTTTAATTCTTAGTTAAAAAATTTGTGTTTTATATTACTCCATCCGTCCCTAAATAATCGTCCTAGTTGACCCGGTGCATAGTTTAAGAAAAAATAATTCACTTGATTATTTATATTGGTTTAATGTGTAGTTTCCTTTAAAGCCCAAGTGTATGTGACCCATAGTTAAAGTAGAGTAAAAAAGTAAGGGTAAAGTGGTAAAAGTGATGTTCTAAAAAGGTAAGTTTCAAACTGGACAATTATTTTGGGACGGACGAAAAAAGAAAGGAGGACGATAATTTAGGGACGGAGGGAGTATTATTTTTCATTTAGAGAACATGGGAGCAAGAATAGGTCTTAATGAACTGTTATTCAACATACAGTCATTTAAGAGTCGGAGACTATTTTATTAATCTTGTTGATTTTACCCAATAGTTAATGTAGATTAATGTGATTGCTACGTGAATGATTCTCAAAACAATAATGATAAATATCCAACCATTTGGATCCAGAAAGGTGCTCTAATGTGATGTGTCAATAGAAATACTATCAATATCTAATGGACCCCCCATGCGTATCTTGTTTGACAATATATGATTGGATGATTTAATAGTTTGATTCGTTTTACGGAATCAGGATAATATGCAGATTTATTGATGTGTCGTTGGTAATGTCTCAACTTTTTAAATCAACCATTTGGTTGAAATCTGATGGTTGAGATGCACGATGATGAAGATGAAAAGTACTGGTCAGGTGGCAGCCAGCCTTGACGTGAATGCATGAGATCAGTTTCAGCAAAAAATAAATGTTTTGTTCAAAACAAATTGGAGTAAAACATTTAAGTAGAAATAAAACAAATATAGAGTGTTAAAATTGAAACAAGTATCTTAAGATGGTTCAGAGCTACATTATCTTACATCCACTCCCTTATAACCCTTTGGCCTTATGGGGTAATAACTCACTATATTTCAACAAATATACACTATTGAAGGAAAATCTCCATTTTCCACTTCTAGATGGCTCTCGACTAGGATGGGTTCTTAGAGCGTTTGGTGCGGCGTTTTGAAAGCGGCGTTTTAGCAGTTTTAGTCTTTGTTTGGTGGGCGTTTTAGTCCAAAGCAGCTGTTAAAAAAGCGCGGCGTTTTCTCTTTTAAAGTGTTTGTGCGGCGTTTAAAGCGGCGTTTTAAGCGTGGGCGTTTTAAAGCGCTCCAAATTTGTAGCGTTTTAAAGCGCTGCGTTTAATATTGCGTTGCATTCACGCACTACGCTGCTAAAAACGTTGCGTTTTACCATCGTTTTGACTAAAACGCTCCGCAAAGCAAGCACTAAAGCTGTTTAGCAATTGCGTTTTAACAAGCTAGCGTTTACGGCTGCGTTTTGAAAAGCGCTGCGTTTTAAAAGCAGCAGCTGTTTCGTTTTTAACCAAACACACCCTAAGGGCTCAAGATTAAATGGTTTGTTGTGCTTCCTTGAAGTGTGTCTTGCAATCTGATGGAAGCTCAGCTTGAAGCTTTGTGATGATTTCTGCTTTGAATGAGATAGATGTTCTAAAACAATTATCTAATCAATGTGTACTCGCAAGACTTTCTTCTACAAAGAATATTTTCTAGACTTTCTTCAGTAGAGATCTTTGGAATTTCACTTTGAATGTTGATTGATGTAATAAGAGTAGTCAAGTTGTAGATCTGTTTTTCTGTTTTGCTCGAAAAATAGTTAACTTTGTTTTTTTATGGATCCGTGAGATCTTTATTTTGTATTTGTGATCTAGCTGTGAGTATTTTCTTTCTCGTATGATTTATGTCATACATACATATTGAAGTCTTGTGAAAATAATGGAATTAAGAAAATATACCCAACATAGTATTCATAAATTATACTTTAAAGATCGGGCCAAACCCATATCCAGAAAAAGCCTAAGCCCTTATCTAAAGTAGGGCAGAAGCCCAATAATAGACAAGATGGATACCCTATATAAAGGAGGAAACTTCCTCCACAAAGGACCAGCCTCTCTATTTCTCAAAAAAAAGATGACCACTCAACAAATGAGGCTCCCACAGAATCTCTCAACCCCTCCATATCTCTCCCTCCCGGTTAGATACTAAGACCAAAATGCAACCTCCATTTTATTTATCATTCTCATAGAGATTATACTGATTATCACACACGAGGGTTTGAAACCCACCCCACACCCTTCATGCATTTTCGCGGTCGCAATTGGCTAATATCCATCCACGACGTCATGGACCAGTCACGCACGATGAGGCTTTCGGCTCCCCCTTTTTGTGGCGTGATCACATACATTTTTCTCGTGTATTCTACACACACACACATATATTCTTTGATCTGAGAGTTGCTCCTTTTATAAGCATTGAAAACATGCTCTTGGAGAAAACAACTGGTTAATGCAACTTGCAAGACAACTATTTGGTTGCCAACTTGTTGTCTTGTCTCTCTTGTAGATAAAGCTCAAAACAACATCATTCATTTCGATGCTCTTGGAGAAAACAACTGGTTAATGCAACTTAAATTGCAACTTGCAAGACAACTATTTGGTTCCCAACTTGTTGTCTTTTCTCTCTTGTAGATAAAGCTCAAAACATCATTCATTTCGAAGCAATAATTCATCTAGAATGATTTATGCAATCGCGGTGTTTGGGACAAATAACTGTTTGTGTTCTTGAAACAATTTTCTAGTTGTTTTAATAAAACGAAGCAACTAACTTCTTATAATCATTCTTGAGTGTATTGAAGCCCTTTTCACCAAGTCTTGAAGTTTTTGAAGCTCATTTTGTGGACTTTGGAGCAACAAGTTATGGCTTAATTGTTTGTTTGTTGATGGGGAATTTTTGTGTAACCAACTCTTTTTTATAATTCCTAATAACTTAGGGGAATAAATCCAACCTATATAGCAACATCAAAATTTAAACTATACAAGGTAAAAACAAAGATGGTTATGTAGATAGTAGATGCAAATTCAAAGTGCAACTCCAGTAAACAATTTGCTCAAATGAGTCCAACTCTTTGTGATTAGCATGGTTTTAAAATGACACTTTATTTATTTGTTTTTCTTATTTTAGTATTTGATGTTACCGCAAGCTAGTAAGGACACTTTATTAGCATGGGTGTTGTTACATAGCTTTTATAGTATGATGTGGCTATTCTTTCTAAAAAAATGTAACATGGTTTTTCTAACAAGATCACGTATATTCAATATATCAAGTGTAACTACAAAACTTCAAGAGCCAAAGAGAAGTGTGTATAGACCAACTTCTTTGTAATCTCTCTCTCTCTCTCTCTCTCTCTCTCTCTCTATATATATATATATATATATATATATATATATATATATATATATATATATATAATACGATCTTCTCGGAAGGTTTCGTTGAAGAACGATTTACTCACATGGCGGAAGCTAGGATCGAAGGGATTATGGGGGGATGATACTTCAACCCAACAATTAGCACGAAAAGAACCTTGACATATATAGCCGCAACCCGCAATCGAAGAAATTGAAGAACCTAGGTATTGTGAAAGACGCCACAATTGATATAGAAGATCAATTGATAAGTCGGGTTTGAACAATCACAAGTTTCACACCTGTAGACGCTCGAATAGTTCAAGAAGAACCAATAAGTTTTGAACAAACTCACAAATATCATATATCAAAAGTTGTGTTTGTTTACAATGAAAGCCCTATTTATATCTTAGGAAATCTATCTAATGTTGAAAAACTCGTAAATAACAATTAGGGTAAAAGCCTGAAGTAAGCCCTAACTTAAAAACCTGGAAAACAGAAAAGTCGCCACAATGTTGTTGCATCATGCTCAAGTAATGCGAGTGCATTGAAGACGGGTGCGATCGCATCGCTAGAGGATGTGACTGCTTCGCTACGGCCTCTGATTTGGTGAACTCCCAGTATCTATCTGATGCTTCTAGGAATGGAATGCGATCGCATTACGGCTGCTGAAATCAAATGTGCTCTCAGTATCGAATGGGGTCGCTTCTGTGAATGGAATGCGATCGCATTTAAGGCAAGGTGGTTGCATTGGAAACTACCATGTGATCGCTCTCAATCACGGATACTGCCGCTTTGTTACTTCATCAAATTCGCACGCGTTGGCCCTTGTATGGCATTAACCAACTTCACGTGACCACCCTTCAAGGCTTTCTCTTCATGCTTCAACATTCTTGCTTCTATCTCTAATGCTTCACGAACCAACCCTTTGGTGACTTCTTCACGGATTCTCTTTACTCGGGCTCTTGTGATTGGTCCAACGAATGTTGACAACCGTTGATGTTGATGTTCACGGGGATGTCCTCATCAATATATAATGACATATGTGATTTTAGCACTACCTAATCATAGTAAGATCTAGCCAAAATGCACTTGGCAAAAACAGAAACTATGTTGTTTGTCTAAAAAACTGTGACTTTCCTTGAAAATGCAAATTTTCATGTTTTGCACCCCTTTTATCGTTTGGAAAATGAAAACTCTGAGTTATCATTATCGATGATTGGATGAATAAATCCAACTTTTCGTATTCTTCTTTAGAAGACAAATTATCCATCCATTCCATAGGAATATAAATCGTTGTCATCAATAATGTATTTGTACATTTAGAACCTAAATAGTTTTGTTATTGACCATAAATAAATGATAAATTGCATCAATACCCAAATATTGGCACAAGTATAAAATACTGTCCAATTTTAAAGGTAGGCAAAAAAAAAATTGATTCAAAGTCTTAATTTTTGAGTTGATTGAAACCAATATTCAGTTTATTACTTTATTACCTACCATATTATTTTTATTGAATCGATCTTTTCAAATAATGTTTTTAAACTACATTAAATTATTTTAGTTTTGATAATAAAAAATTCAATATTTTTTAATATATTGGTAGAAAATGCATTAATTATATTATTTTTATGATAATGGAATATGATACGAGAGTGATTAGAAAAATTGACTAAACATATTTATTATGAAAAAAATACAATAAGCACATTTTTTTAAATTAAAATCTAAAATTAAAAATAAAATAATTATGTTGTTTTCTCATGTTTTAACAAAAAATAATGTTAGATGTAATTGAGAAAGTAACTTGATTAGTCAATTTAAAATGAACAAATACTTAAGGGATAGTTTTATCAAAAAATGTATTTATTCAATACAATAATTAAGTGCTTGTTTGGTAGAGCGTTTTGACCAAAATGTTGGTAAAAAACGCAGCGTTTTCTCTTTAAAAGTGTTTCAATGCAGCGTTTTAAAACGTAGCATTTTAAAAATGTGCAGCGTTATAAAACGCTCTAATTTGGAACGTTTTAAAAATATATTGCGTTTACAACTATTTTGTTTATAAAAATAGCGTTTTGAAATAGTTTTCCAAACATGTTTACAAGAAAAAATTACGTTTTGAAAATGTTGCGTTCTAAAAACGTTGCGTTTAGAAAAATTTACGTTTTCAAAACGCTGTACCAAACGAGGCCTTAGTATGTAATAGACAAGCAATAATTGTAGTGAAAGTAGCCTCTTTCAAACTATTATCTTCCAAGCACTATTTCCATCATAAATTGACAAATCTACCCATATTATTTCCTTCTCTAAACTAGATACAAGGACTAATTTGTAATTATTTCCATCTTTCACTAATTCAACCCCTTTTTTATCCTCTCCACCAACCATAGCCACCGCAAGCACCGACACTAACCTCACAACCTGTTCTCTTCATCCAATCTGCTGGCGATGACATTTCATCTTCATTGACCTGACCCCATCTTTGTCCCAAAACTCCGATGACACCACCCCATCTCTCTCTATTGTGTTTTTTCAGTGGTGGGTCTTGTAATTTCAACCATAGTGTAATCAAAGAAAGGATGCGATCTGGAAAGAGAGAGTGAATTAGATCTACCTAATGAAATTGATGGACTAAAACATAGAGAAAGAAAACCTAGTAAAAATATGTTTCTTCAATAATGGAGGGTGCGCTTGCAGTGGTGGATCTAGGAATATTTTTTATCGGTGTCCAAAATTTTACTATTCCCTTTGTTTCAAAATATATGACGTTTTAGTCTTTTCACATAGGACCAAAGAAATATATTGTAAAGACTAAATTGCCCCTATCCAAACATTAATGAGATGTCTTGATATTCTTACCCAAAGAGCCAAACACGGGTTACGACGTTAATAAATATGGGAGAATTGGAGAAAAAAAGGAAAAAGTTCCTTAAAATTACAAAATGTTATCTAATTTAGAACAAAAAAATTATCCCAAGACGTCATATATTTTGGGGACGAAGAGAGTATTACAAAAAAAAAAAAAATTACAATTTGTCATTTACGGCGTTTTCATACGTTGAAAACGCCGTAATTATCATCATCACCAATATTCATTAACATGTCTTTTTGATATAGCATACAAGAGAATTATTTAAAAATTGATCGGACATTCGATTTAAGTAAATGCTTGACAATATTTTTTCCAGAGAATTTGGGAGGGGTCCAATAAATTTTTTTGGAGGGGTCAATTATCAAATATCACAAACCTACTAATTTTTTTTTTTTATTGGGCGGTGTCCATGGACACCCCTAGCAACCATGTGGATCGCCAGCGTGCGCTTGAAACCCTTGCCTATTTGCCCTTCTACCCAATAATTGATTTTAGAGAGAAAAGGAAACCCTTAAAGAAGGGCTCGGTCACATTAGTTCAAGCTGGGGACATTTTTACTTGGCGAAACAACGGAATATTTGGTGGTTGGTGGTGCTTCGGTTAGGTGGGAGTCGGTTTAAGTCGGGATGACCACGGCTTTGAAGAGAAGAGACCAGGACGTCGTTCGAAGAAGAAGATGGTGGAACTATTGAAGGGTGCGGTGGTCTTATGAGGAGAAGGAAATGAAATTTTTATGAAGACAATTGGGATCACAGATTGAATTTGAAGCGAATGGGTGACAAAGGTGGAATAAGAAATGGAAAATATCTCTGATTCAATCTGTGACTAGAGTTTACGATGCTACACCCATTAACTCACTCAATCTAATCCATTAATAATCTAATTTATTAATATTTTTGGTTAAAGTGGATAACATGTTTTTGACTCAATAATATTAACCGTTTGAGTTGATCGAATTAAAGCAAGTCACACCCATTACCTATTTCGAATCGTAACTTTT
>JABEVN020000926.1:0-27334 GCA_013146195.2 Codonopsis lanceolata | reverse complement strand
ACCAACCCCTCCTCCACCTTCCCTATAACCATATCCTCTTCCACCAAAAACCATACCAACCCAAGACTCATCCTCTTCCGCCTCAATCCCCCTCTCCAACAGCCCTTCGAGCTCGCAGACTCGGCCGCCACCATTCACATTGGCCAAGCATCTACTCCCCATCACCAAACCAATGATGAAGTTTTTGTCCCGCTTAGATGCCATCTACCGGCTAGGCGAGCTTACAAGCATATCTACCTCTATCACGAAGTAGCCACTGCGCCAGCCTAAGGCCAACGACCGATCGCCCATAATCTTCGACAATTTCAAGAGGATGTCCGACTGCTTTTGGACAGTATGCGGCACGACTTTACCGATGTCAAGATCAACATCAAGCTTAACGGATGAAGGTTATCGTATCATAGGCTCCATTTTCTACGAGTTATTCACGCCATCACTCTCCATCTCGCCACGGTCGCCCTCCCTGCTTCGAACTCAATAACCTCACTTCGCAACTCGCCACTTCTGGCTCCGCGATATCATAAATGCCAGCGACGTGATCGTGATCGGCCATCACGGGAGGAGAAGCAAATGAGGTCTATCAGAAACGAATGCGATGGAAGAGAACAACCGTCTTCGTGAAGAAGCTGGGACTACCGTTCTCGTTCCACGGACCTCCGCCCGATGCGGATGACGAATACCAACGAAGAATGGAAGAGCTAGAGCGAGGCAGAAGAGAAAAGGAGGCTGCGGACAAAGGCAAAGGAAAAGACCTTGGTAGCTTATGTATCTTTTCTTCCCTTTCCTTTGTATTTATCTTATTTTTGAAAACTACATTGAATGTAAACATCTTGTTTATAAATCTGATGATTACTTGCTTTTTCAAAAATTATATTGTTTAAATTCTTCTTTGCTTTATTGCGTATCTAAATTAGAATTTAAACATTCGGTTTAAATTTATTTAA
Source organism: Codonopsis lanceolata (assembly GCA_013146195.2). Classification (NCBI taxonomy): domain Eukaryota; kingdom Viridiplantae; phylum Streptophyta; class Magnoliopsida; order Asterales; family Campanulaceae; genus Codonopsis; species Codonopsis lanceolata. Next base: position 26,390 of record JABEVN020000926.1, on the reverse strand, counting down.
GCTGGCTACGCTAATCTGTGTGATGTTCTTTGACTCTCTTATTCTTGCATGCACTTAGATTAGTCCACTTGCATTTGAGGTGTTATTACGTTTAATAGAGGCATGTCTTCCGATTACTTAATATATAAAACTTTCTAAGACATGTTATTATCTATCAAATAGTTTGTTTTAAAACCCTCATTTGTAGTAATGATGACCGGATATAAATAGGAGGAGATTGTTGATTCTTATGTTAAATTTATATCGATCGGTACATTACATTAGTTTATACTTGATGGCTAATCGGGCTGCGTATCGATTAGCGTGGCAATGTATAGAACTTTGCCTTGTATAGTTTTTATAGGACTTTTTCGGGTTCGGCGGAAGACCCTTCTCGGCTTCACTTAGGAAGACTAGCTTAAGATCGGTAGACCTCGTGTCCGGTGATGCTCAACGTGTCCTCTCGAAAAGCTAAGCTGGATTAATTCAAACTTATTCCTATATATTATTTGAATTAATCCAAGTCATTCCACGACATGTCAAGCCGCAGAAAGCAAACTCCGAAAAGCGAAGACTTTTCATCTGAATTGAAAGTAAAGCAGATGTCCCCTACTGCGCTACATCTCTCGGACGACACCAAATCACCCACCTTTTTGAAAATCTCGAGAAATGATTATACGCTCTAGATATACGTGAAGAGCGAAAACCCTTGATTTGATGACCCCATGCATTTAATGCATTTGTGAATAAATTTGTTGAAGTCTTCGTCCTCTCCAACAGATTCTTTTGAATTGCACCTGCTTTAAATACATTCATTGAAGACTAGAACAAAGAGACAACTGTACAGAATCAATCGAACACTTAAAGAATTTCTCTGAAACTACACAACTCCAAGTCTTTTCAATAGATCCTTAACAGATCTAGAAGTCCTCGTCGACAACAAGAAGCTGCTCTTCAACATTTATTACTTTATTCTTCTTGTTGTTAACTTCCATTAACTATACTTCTGCACGAATTAAATATCTTGTATTTACAGATATTTAATTCCCTAGACCCAAACACAAGTCAATATTTTGTACACGGTTGGTGGTGGACGTAGTGCACAATTTAAATCCAAGGTTGACTGCCTTGGTGGTGGACAGCACTCATTATAGTGTGAACCATCCCAAAATACTTGTGTTATTCCTTCTTGTTTGTCTATTACTTGAGCGCTTAGTTTCATTGTTTATATTATCCATTTATTGAGAACTTAAGTAATCTGTAAAAGCTCTACCGGTAGTCCTTATCGGCAGACCTAGAACAATTTTCTTGAAGGTCTTCCGCTACTTGATCTCTTTCATAGATTGCAAGTAACTTTCAAGGAACTTACTTAAAAGTTTTTAAAGTGTTAATAAGCTATTCAACCCCCCCTTCTAGCTTATTATTGTGCTCATTGGGACCCACAAATGCCTTCGTATTTCGCATACCTAACAAGGAAAACTTAGGGCAGGATATCCAATCCCTTCTTGAATCGAATTCATATGAAGAGTAAAAATTACAACCAAGAGAAATGGATCGAACATGCAAGCGAGAGAGAGTTACCTGAGTTGCTCGAAGGAGGGAGAGACAGTCGCCCGCCGTTGTGCCGATGGGAGGGACAAGAGAATGCTTCGTGAAACTACTTGATGGAATAAGAATACGATATATATATATATATATATATATATATATATATATATATATATATATATATATATATATATATATATATATATATATATATACTCACTTTCTTATTTTTTGTATAAAGGAAATAGAGTAAGAATATTAATAATACTTTTTATGTACAAAAATTACTTGTGTTTTTTAAAATATATTATTTAATAATAAAATTATTTTTATTTTTATTTTATTGAGAATCATATATATTAATATTAATAGTATGCGTTTATTTAGTAACTATTTATGAAATCTTTTTCTAATCAATCTTTTTTAATATTTAAATTCTTTAAAAGTTCGATAAAATAATATTAACAAACAATTATTCTCAAATTAAATTTAAATATAGCGGGATCACCATCGTTCTTTTGCGTCTCGTGTCAGAGCAATATTGTCACGTGAAATTAGAGTTCAACTTTAACTAATTGGGATACCAACCACTGCAATTCGACTATCAGTCATATTAAGATATGTCACAAAAAGATCATGTTTCTTATTTTCTCAGTCATGTACCTATTGAGGAAATGAACTAATTAACAATAGAAGCTATGATGATTTGCCTAGATGCTATCATACATGAGCGTTTGGAATCAATGATTTTTATAGTGTTAATGTTCTTACTCCTCTTTATAAGCTTAGAACTAGAAGTAGTATACGAGCAATGATCTTTGATAGCCAAAAAAAAATATGTTCGTACTTATCTCCTTGGCACGTACTAATAGAAACCCCGCAACCGACATCAAACACTACACGTCTCATTCAATGCATTCGTTGATTCCATGTGATGACTGTAAAGTTGAATAATTTACTTATGTTAAAAAAAGATTTAGGCGCGAATTGCAGGCAACAGCGTGATTTCCGGAGTAGATAAGGAAAAAGTCTGTCTCGGATTAGGAAACCTCTTATCATGTCTTGGAGCTCACGGCTCTGGTGCTCGATGATCAGCGGCTTGCCAAGTGGGCATGTACCTGCCCAGACGAGATACAGTTCTCCATAGTGATGTAGACATTCCCCCGGCATGGTCCTCCTGGTCGGGGAGGCAAGGCCTTGGTCCGGCTAGGCTTGGACGAGGATTGAGGGCGGTCCTTGGTCGGACATCTTGCCCGCTATGCTCGGTGCTCGTGTGGGGCCCTTGTTTCTGATCTCGTGATTGGCACGTATTTTCCTTATGACCGGAATATATATACATACATACATACACACACATATAGAACACCAAGGATGTTACCAAGGAAAGCAATTCCTCATTATGTATTCCTAGGTAATTTCTTAGGCAATTATGGCGTGAAGCTTCCCACCAAATTATTTTAAGGTTTTCAATAATTGCCTAGGAAATTAATCCTTGGTAATTTTGGAGGGAAGTATGGCGCTCAAAAAAATCAAATCTACTAAATTTGCCAATGAAAAATATTCCTTGGTAATTTCAAAGGAATTATTTCCTTAACAATTTCCTTGCTAAATTTGGAGGCGAAGTTTCCCTCCATATTTTTAGAGGTCAATATAGGTTGCCAAGGAAATTAAAAAGGAAATTTACCTAGGTAGTATTTTCCTTGGTAAATTCCTTGTAAATTCCCCGAGGAATATATTTCCTTACTAAATTTGTCAGAAAATGGCATGGGAATTATTTTCCTTGGTAATTTCCTTGTAAATTTCCCTTGGAATTGTTTTCCAAGATAAATCCGTCAGAGTTTGCCAAGGAAACTATTTTCCTCGGTAATATCCTTGATAATTTATGGATATATAATTCCTAGGTAAATTCCTTGGGCATAGCCTTGGATTTATATTTCCTTGGTAATTTGGCCTTGCTAATCGAGAGTTTTTTCGTAGTGATTGTTCTCTCGCTCGAGTTTACTCGCGACTGAGCTGTACACTGCGCCTACCTGTGCTTATTCTCCCCGCTCAAGTTTACTCGCGGTTGACCTTCATAATTTCCTCCCGCTTGAGTTTACCCGTGGTTGGGTTGTATACAACGCCTACCTGTGCTTATGCTCCCCGCTTGAGTCCACTCGCGGCTGAGCTTCATATTGTCTTCCCACTCGAGTTTACTCGCGGTTGAGTTGTATATAGCGTCTACCTATGTTTATGATCCTCGCTCGAGTTCACTCTCGACTGAGCTCTAGATTGTCCTCCCGCTCGAGTTTACTCGCGGCATAGTTTCATATTGTCTTCCTGCTCGAGATTTCTCGCGGTTGAGCTGTACACCGCGCATACCTACGCTTATGTTCCCCGTTCGGGTTTACTCGCAGCTGAGTTTCATATTGTCCTCCCGCTCGAGTTTACTCGCGGTTGAGTTGTACATCGTTCCTACCTGTGCTAATGCTCCCCACTTGAGTTTACTCGCGGCTGAGCTTCATATTGTCCTCCCGCTCGAGTTTACTCGTGATTGAGTTGTACACTGCGCCTACCTGCGCGTATGCTCCCCGCTCGAGTTTACTCGCGGTTAAGTTGTATACTGCGTCTGCCTGCACGTATGCTCCCTGCTTGAGTCTACTCGCAACTGAGCTTCGTATCATCCTCCCACTCGAGTTTACTTGTGGTTGAGTTGTACACAGCACCAACATGCGCTTAAGCTCCCCGCTCGAGTCTACTCGCTGCTGAGCTTCATATTGTCCTCTCGTTTGAGTTTACTTGTGGCTGAGCTCTATATTGTCCTCCAGCTCGAGTTTACTCACGGTTGAGTTGTACACAGCGCCTACCTGCGCTTATGCTCCCCGCTCGAGTTTACTTGCGGTTGAGCTTCATATTGTCCTCTCGCTCGAGTTTACTGGCGGTTGAGTTGTACACCGCACCTAACTTTACTTATCCTCGCTAGCTTTTGAAAGGTAGTCCCACTCGCAAAGTCGAGTAAAAGAACTTGACCTTGGCCTAGGTGGCGTGTTTGAGAGCTTAAGGTTCGGCTTGTACCCAAGTCTTATGCTTGTTTGAGAGCTTAAGGTTTGACTTGTACCCAAGACTTGAGCGTGTTTAAGAGCACTACAAAAAAGTAGTTTTAGGGACCCCATTCTTTATGTCACATCTATCATTCGACCCTATTACATGATCAATTAGGTCTGCCTTTATTTGGTACGATCATTTAGCGTCCCAAGCAAATTAGAAAGTGAATTGGCGGCTAAAATGAAAATTACCAAAACTTATCCCCCTATTATATTTATTCCCAAACTTTTACCCACCTCCTTACTTCCCTTCCTCTCTCTCCCATTCTCCCTATTACAAATTTTCTAGGGTTTTCTAGGAGAAACCTTGATTGAGCATGACAAGGAAATTTTACTTCCCTCCCGCTCTCTCCTCTCCCTCGTCCTAATTTTCTAGGGTTTTCTAGAGCTTCACAAGGAAACTTCTCTTTCTAGCTTCAATTACATCTTGCGGCAGTGATACAATCTGGGTAGGGATACAATGGAGCGTGCGCACATGTGAGTTCTATCTCCTTCTCGTCTTAATTATAGAAAATCATAATTTTCAATTTGTTCTTCTCATTGTCCTCCCTCTGTTTCTATGGTTTTCTTTTGATCCCAATTTTAGTTGGGTGGACAGAATATCATCAAATTCGACAATTTAGGGTTTTAAGGAACCTCGTCTCACATAACTAAGGTAACATTCTCGCTTGTATTTAGTCTATCCTATTCATGCCTTATACATTGATCAATCGGTAGTTAGCTTACTTCAAAATTAATGCATGAAATCTGATCGACTTCGAGTGTTTTGGTCATATTTTGATAACGCCCCCAACCCCTCGCCCCAGTGCTGAATCTATTTGGGTTGAATCACATAACTCGGGTATCAAACCCAATTGTATTGTCTTTTTGCAATGCTTAGAAACACCAGATGGCAGAGATGTATACATAGTTTACTGATAAACTAAATTGTTAGTGATACTTATTGGGAGAGTTTTTAATGTTTGCATCAATTCTTATTAGATATAACTAGTTGTAAGCAAGGCTATGTAAGGTTAAAAAGTGATCCTTCCTAAATGTAATTAAATAATATTACGATGATAGATTGGAATTTCTGGTAGGGTTCGAATATAAAATATTAAAAATTGGAAAGATGTTCAAAACACATATTATTATTCATGTAACAATAGCAAATAGGAACGGAGGAAGTACTTTTTAAACCTTAATTTTTAAGGTGAGCTCTTTAAGAGAAACATCTAAAAGTGGAATAGTGGACTCTTTGTTTGGTAGGGAGTGAGTACTTAACTTGGTTAGGATTTAGTTAATTAATTTGCATTATTTAATTCGAAAACACTTAATTTGGTTAGGAACTCTGTTTAACTCAATGGTCTGACTGGTGTTACTTGTTATAAAGACGTTGAAACAAGTCGAGTTCAGCTATGTTTTGGCTTGTTCATTGGAATAAAGTTCATATTTCCCGCTCTCTCTTTTCGCCAAGATGGTTCGAATGTTTTATTGATCATTTTTTGAGGGGATCATATAGTAGAAAGCAACGAGGCAACAAGTCAATTTTAATGTATAGAGCTAGCCGAGAACGCACTCAATTTCGGCTCACATAAGTTACCTATCTAAGCTAGCTCAAGCTTAGTATTGAGAAGTTTGATTTATGTCCCATAGTTGTTATTATTGTTTAATCAATAATGATAGTGATCATTTGTGCATTATAATGTGTATATGTTTATCTACAATTTTTGGGTGGATGTTAATTAACCCTTTCCTTTCCCGTATCTATTAGATCCTGATTGAAAATTATGAAACAAGTTGGACAATATGGTTAACTATGTGGGAAAGCCTCATTGAGAACTTTTGTTAATTTAGTATTGTAGATTGTTGACTAACATTAATTTTCTTACGTCTCATCTTCTTCTGTAGCCACAGCTCCAACTTCCTAAATTCAATCTCCCCCAGGTACCGAATTTGATTTCCTGTTTACGTCACCTAATTCATGTTTCTCTTCAGAATTTTCATGGTATCTGTCAGAAAAAGAGTAAACCAGGTGGTGAAGCACTGGAATGTAAAAGTTTTAAGTTTCTTGGGATCTTTCCAAGGACATCTAAATTGAATTTGTCTGGAATATACATTTTCCAACCTTTGATCTATCTTTCCAACAACATAATGAGCTTGTCTCATATAATTCATACACAAATGGTAGGGTATCCAAGTAAAGTATTTATTCTTCTTAACCTACACTTTTTTACAAAGTACAGACATGGGATTTTGATACGATAAATAGCTATGAATTACCCAAAAAATAGTATATTTTGTGAGTTGGTATTATTTCCAAGTTACTAAGAAGAGGAGAAGAAAAATAATTGAATTTAATATTACACACACACACACATACACACACACACACACACACACATATATATATATATATATATATAGAGAGAGAGAGAGAGAGAGAGAGAGAGAATCGTAAATTGAGTGTGGCCACACTCATTAATCTCTCTTGTTTAATGGTTCAACATGACACAAAGTATTGCAAAAGAATTATGCTCATTAAGCTCCTGCCTAATTAGGATGTCATTGTTAACTGAAACGTAGTTTATGTGATAACTAGTAGTAATGATTTTTACTTTGAATATGACTTTGAATGTGGGAGAACCTCTGTATTTTTACTTTATTGGACTTTTTGTGCCTCAAATGAATTTTCTACTTTAAATAAAAGGTACATGTTGAAGCAATAAAGATGTTCAAGTACAAAAAGATAAAATCGATAAGATTACTCTAGATTTAATTACTGAAATCAAGGTTTTCTACTCGTTGAAGCTCGAATACAATAGTACTGTTTATTTTCCTAGATGGAAGTTATTTCTAGATAACGGTTATCAACATCTTTGTGGTCTTGTATACTTGTCTGCCGGCGTCGGTTATTGATTTAGGAACCAAATTAACATTTCTTTATTACTATTTAACGCCATTCGTTATCATCTTCGATTTGTGTTTGATTAATTCATATACTTAGTTTATGTGAGAATACATATGTTTGTTTGTTTTAGCTTTTTGTTAATTTAAATAAAATCCAATAACATTGCATCGTTTGTCATGGCATTTATTCTTACTTATGTAGATACATTTGGAGTAAAGTTCTTGGAGTAGATACAACCTAAGGTGTCGTCTGGTAGCCATGATTAAGGTTAGATATGATTAATAAGCCGAATTGTCTGTTTGGTACACAAAAGGTCGTCGGGACTAATAGCACGAGTTATTCGGATTAACTCATTATCCCCTCACTATTAATACCAAGGGGAAAGGTGGTATTATTAGCGTCCTCACTAAAAAAAATTATGATTAACATTTGTAATCTCAAAACTACCCTCGATATATAAGTGAGGAGTAATAGCGAGGGCACTAATAGTACTGAGATTAATAATACTGCTTATCCTTGTCCGACTACCAAACAAGTCTTAAATTTCAAAAGGTACACATTTCCTTTGAGTTCATTTCATGAAAGTTATCCTTTGACATGGGTATTAAGGTTAATTAGCTAAAACTAATTTTTAAAAGGAAAATGCACCTCTCTTTGCATGACAACCTGCTATGGTACCTTGGTTGAGTTGTTATATTTATTGCTTCAGTGGAATAGTTTGAAGAATGAACTTGAGTTATACACTGAGATGTTTGTCATGTTTATAGTTATCCGCTAATCAAACATTCGTCCATCGAAAATAGATAGTTGGATTCTTTAGGATTTTTAGTGCATGAAATTAATTTAAGGATTGAACATATTTAAGAATTAGACTTATATGTGAATCCTTTTTTTTCATTGACCTCATAAGAAGCATAGTAATGAATCTCTCTGCCTGGCAGGGCACCATACCAATATCAATTAGTTCATCAAAATGATAGGACGAAGAATCATAAGGAGTTGTAGACTTCCATTTCAAGGAATACTTTTGAGTTATAATGAATTGAAGATATAATTATCTTGTTGTACATGAGTTTATAAGAAGTTTTCTTATATTTCTTTGGAAAATAAAAATTATATGATTATTTCATTTCATTTATTTTTCTAGGTTGATTTTGGGAATAACGTAAGATGTCGTTCAATGATCATTAGTCAAAAGCTATCATCAATCAAGCCTTTGTTTTTGTTTTTTTAGGTTGTACTAGTTTGGAGTTTAAACTAGTTGAGATGATATTTTTTATATTTCTAGAAGTTGTTTGTAGGTTGGTCAATTAATCTTAGGATCTAGTAGATTGATTTTTTGGTAAACAATCAACTTTATTAACAGATTGATGAAATGATTATCTTTTATTATTAATGATATATTCTTTTACTAAAACTTTTGTTTGTTGTATTGATGAAAATTCTAAATTTATAATTCGTTAATAGAATGCATATATCAATATAAGAAATTATTTTTTAGGATGGTGGAAGTCGACCTTAATAAGTTTTCCACCAATTTTTCTAATATTACCCGTCACTATTTTTTGTAATTTCCCACCAAAATTTTTGGTGCCAAAACATTTAGGACGCCAACAATCGGTCATTTTTGTTTTCCCACCAAAATTTTAAAATCAAAAGTGTTGGCGGCAAAACATTTAGGACGAGAACAATCCGTTCTTTTTGTTTTCCCGCCAATTATTTAGAACGTTTTGAAACGTATTAGGGTTGACAAAAATTCCATCCTTAAAACCTTTAGGGACGGCTCGTCATGTCCCAAAAACATTTAGCACCCATATTATTTATGCCCCCATATTGTCGTTCCTATGGCCGTCCTAAATACTATTAGGGATGGTAAATGGACTTTTAGGGACGGCAAATGAGCGACCCAAATGCTATCTTTTCTTGTAATGGAGCCTTAGGTTTGAAGTGTACCCAAGCCTTTAGTGTGTTTGAGCGCTTAAGGATTGGCTTGTACCCAAGCCTTGCCTGTGTTTGAGAGCTTGAGGTTTGTCTTGTACCCAAGCCTTGAGCGTGTTTGAGAGCTTAAGGTTTGTCTTGTACCCAAGTCCTGAGTGTGGCTTAGCTTGTACCTAAGCACTGAGCATTGTTTAGGATGCTGGTCGCGCTACACAAATAAAAACACACGGTAGTCATACTTGGTAAACCTAGATCTAACCTTAGCCCGATCAGGAAATCTGATAGATCTATTCATTTATTAGGGTGGCCAATATATAACTTACGCATATGGATCATGCAGTTCATTATACCCAAGATCCTACAAATTCACTAACGCAACCGTTATGCGATAGTTTCAATGCAAACCAGAGATAATCTAATTGATAAACAATGATTGATTGAATGAAATTTAATATTAAAACATGCGATTTGATACAAGTTACCTCTAACTCCTAGATAGAGGCAGTTAGTTCATCACGATTGATGAACAAACAATTATGGATGAAGAACACATCATCAATCTTCAATAATCGGCAAATAAAATAAACAAAATATCTTTCAAGTCTTGAGAACGGCTCAAAAGCTAATAATTTTCGGATCCCTAAAACTAAACTACTAGGGTTGTATTTATACTAGGTTTACAAATTGGAGAAATTATTAAACGAACCAGGCTGAAAAACGGGGTTAAGCGGTCAACTAATAGTCGGGGCTAGGCGGTCGCTTAAGAACTTTGCTCTGGAAGTGTGCGACTGAAAAATGCGCAATCGCTTAAAGATGGGAGTAAGCAATCGCTTGAAGACTTTCTTCTAGACATACCCTACTTGAATTTATGTGAGGGCTTTGGCATGGGAGTAGGGGAGCGCCTATTCAATTTCTTCCTCTCGTCTTGACTAAAGGCGGTCGCTTAGCGATTGGGGCTAGGCGACCGCTTGGATTTATTTTGGCTCTGAACATCATCCATTATCTGTAAAGACCTTCAAGTTGACAAAATCTTCAAATAAACCTGAAACTCATAAAAACACTACAAATCCATGTTAGTAGTCAAAAACTCATGGAAAAACACAATCTAAGCAGGAATAATACACAATAGATGCGTATCAAGCACATCTATCATATCCTCAATAAAAACTCCGATTGAGAGGCTCTTTGAAAAATCATGCTAAGGTAAAACCCATGGATTGTTCATTCTCTCTTTTTTTCGATTTACAATTGAAATCATTTTGATTTTGATCACAAAAGGGAACTGATCCAAATCGATTATTTATGTTGATTGCACTATTCCAATACGGATTCAAAAAGGCAGAACAAAGGGAACAACTCTTCCCATCACTTGCCCAACATTTTTGAAGTCTCAATGGCATGCTTTCAATTCTCATTCTGACGGTTGTTAATCTTCTTTCAATTTTTGCATGCAGATGCCCAGATTAAGGCAGACATGAAATTTGGTCTTGTATTTTACAATACGATTCCAAAATTGCACATAATTTCAATAGCTAGTTATAAAATTTGAACCGCGATATATTAAACATTATACGTTGGTGTTATTTAATTAGACATCGTTTCTTCCAATCCTACATTGGTGTTATTTAGTTAGGAATCGTTTCTTCCAATCCTACCTCGGTGTTACATAATTGGCATCGTTTCTTCCAATCATGTGTCAATGTTACTTAATTAGGCCTCATTTATTCTAATCCTTCCTCCGTATTATTTAATTAGGCATCGTTTCTTCCAATCCTATCTCGGTGTTACTTAATTAGGCTTTGTTTCTTCCAATGTTATTAGCAATATGTATATATATATATATATATATATATATATATATATATAAAATACATTTTATAGATTAAATTTTGTAAAACATATTAATTTATTTAAATCCTAAAATGAGACCAAAATGGCGAGTTTGATGCTTAACCTCTTCCCAACTCGTAACCTAGCCTCCGAACCTACACATTTCTGGAATAACTGGTTTTTCTTTGTTTAATCTTAAAATAGAGGTGGCGACTTTGTACACACACATATTTAGAGTCCACACTGAGACTTGGCGTATTCCACACACTCTGATGTTTCTTGAGATACGTCGTCGTTTTCACATCGGACTGCGGGGCATCGTTGAACGGGGTTCTCACAGTCGCTCTTACTTGGGGACCGTCACTGGCTAGCCTTGGGGTCCACTAATCAAAAAAAATTGGGGACTAAGGCGAAAAGAAAGAAAGAGTCCTAAAAAATAGGAAAATTGGCGGGCCGATCCCTTTTTTGAAGTGTTCAATCGTTCTGGTCCCATGTTTTTATTTTCAACCGCAAAAACTCATTTTTGGGGGCCGAAATGACTACAATATCCTTAATGAACCAAAGGAGCGCTGTGGATGATTAGTCGCGCGTATCACAGTTCATAGTTTTATATATCGCGGTGCAAAACATATACTTTAAATTTCATGGCCATCATTGTTTGCACCGCGACGTATTCCGGATGCGTTTAATAGTTTCATTTTGTTATCTCTTCTATAAATTGTCGTTTCTTTCATATTCATTTTCTTTTCAATACGCTGTGATCTATTTGAAATATCGACTGAAAATTCTATTTAATTGTCTCTCTTCTACAATGCAAAAAAAAAAAACTATTATGTTATTAGTTAATTTTCTGAAAATTATAGAGTAGTGAAATTACTTTGGTCATGATAGTACACATTGAATTACTATTGAGGAATGTAACGAAATCCATTCAGAAATATTAAGCATCTGCGATACACAGTTGTGATATGTAAAATTGCTATGTTGAGCGTCAATACTAATTCGTGCATCAAAATTAATAACCCTATTAATAATTTCAAATCTCCGCATCGCAATTCTAAATCCCTGCATCGTTTAAAATTAATGCACAAAAGAGGAATGCAAGGAAATCCATTAAGAAATATCGAGGCATGATTGACAAAGTGCGATGCACAATTGTGGGATCTAGGATTGCTATGTAGTGCATTAATACTAAATAATTTGTGCAATGAATTAATAACCTATTAATAATTTCAAATCTTTGCATCACAATTCTAAATCTTTGCATCGTTTAAAATCAATGCACAAAAGAGGAATGCATGGAAATCCATTAAGAAATATCAACGCATGATTGACAAATTGCGATGCATAGTTGTGGGATACAAAAATGTGTGCACCGCGGCATAACAATCAAAAAATTTAACATAAAAATGCATAAAATTGATAAATTGTATTGCGATATATAAAGCTACCAACCGCGATGCCCGCGGATAATGATGTGTAGCGCGCCTCAGGATCAATAATAGTATCGTTGTCTTTTCGCCGACAAAAGTTATTTTTTCAGGTTAAAAAAAAAACATGCGGTACTGTAGTGATTACAAAATTCACAAAGTGGATTGGCCCGAAATTTTCCCTAAAAATAATATATATTTTTTTATTTTTTATTATTCAAATAGTTAAAAGTGTACAACTACAAACATAAAAGAAACAAATATTAAATATGAATAACTACCAGCTGGTGCACTTTTATAAAATTGTAACTGATTCACTCCCCTATTTTTTCATTCACTCGGTAAAGTGTTTTTTCAAAATTTTGTTTTAAAAATACCCTCTTCTCTGCCATTACAATTGAAATCATTTTAATTTTGATCACAAAAGGGAACTGATTCAAATAGATTCTTTATGTTGATTCCAATATTCCAATACGGATTCAAAATAATTTGATTTTGTTCATAGGGTATTTTAGTCTTTTTAACTATTTTTATCCAACATAACGGACAGAAATTACTTGAGTGACCTTATTAAATGTTTAAACCAAATATAATGACTAAATTGAATAAAATAATTATAGAATCATCATATTATAAAAAGTAAAAAAGTAAGATGGCCAAATTACGATTTAAGCCTCTTTATAACTACAACTCCCGCATATATAATTTAATTTAAAAATATATATGTCATATATTTAATTAACAAGTGCAAAAACTAGTTATAGTATAACGAAGATAACTTCTTTAAAAGGAAAATATTATCCTTACCACTAATTTTACAACTTTCCTTATAACTAAGTCTTGAATTGAGAAAAATTGTTTTGGACAATAATAACTTTATCCTCCTTCAAAGCTTAATTGTAAAAAAAATTATAAAAATAATTGTAAGGCTAACAATGTTCTCTTTAAAATACAACTCCGCATGTAAGCAGCAAAGATGACTAATCCTAGGGAAGCATGAGGTGGCTCAATATAAAATCTTTTTATTCTCTCCTCTTGAACTGAGCAAGCGGTGGACACTTGAAATTATAACCTTCAAGTTCTATCTTCTGCAAATATCAAAACTAAATGGTCAAAGTATGCGGCTGCTGGCACGAAGAAAGAAACTGCCTGAAGAAATTACTATTTTTAAACTTACCCCATTTAACATTAGTATAATATAATAACCTTTTTTTACCAACGAGTTCTAGCTCAACTGGTACTGCTCACTTCTCTTAACGGAGAGGTTGGGTGTTCGAGTCTTATTAGAGACACTCTGGACTTTACAACTCTCAGTAGAGAGGTCGGGTGTTCAAGCCTCTTCAGAATCATTGTTGTTGTTACTAGAGGTACCCTGAGATAAATTTTCATTGTAAAGCATCTATGTGGAAGCTTTAAAAACTTTTGGTTTTCTAGTCATTAGGTAATAATAATACATAATAATAATCAATATGATAAGATGTATTAGTATTAGTATATAACTTCTTCTAATGTTAATAGTAGAAGACTTATATTTTAAAAAAATTACAACTAACATTACTTCTAACCAATGTAGAATAAAACTCTTTAAGGTTAGACATTACTTCTAATGATTCACTTTTAACATCATACTTTAAGTCTTGATATTTTATTTATCCAAAACTTGATTTGGACAAATAAATATATCATTTTGATGTTCTTGCCGAGTAAAATACATTTTCACAATTACTTTTGCCAACAAACAAATGACACGTAAAGAAATTCGTGCCTCAAGTAGCACAATTTCTTTCACTAAAAATACTAATTTTTTAATAAATATTATACTTTAAGTCTTGATATCTTATTCATCCAAAACTCGATTTTTGGATATATATATATATATTATTTCGATGCTCTCACCGAGTAGAACACATTTGCGCTCTTACCTCCGCTAACAAACAAATGACGCCTAAAGAAATTTGTGCCTTAAGTTGTATAATTTCTCTCACTAAAAACACTATTTTTTTTAACAAATATTATATTTTAAGTCTTGATATCTTATTATCCAAAACTCGATTTTGACAAATAAATATATCATTTTGATGCTCTTACCGAGTATAACACATTTGCTCAATTATCTTCGCCAACAAACAAATGACATGTAAAGAAATTCGTGCCTCAAGTTACACAATTTCTTTCACTAAAAACACTAAGTTTTCAATAATTAATAGAAGAGATGTATCACACATTGGTTATAAATTGATGTTGGTTTAAAAAATTCTATTCTTAAGTACCAATAGAAGAAATGTATCATACATTGGTTGGAAAGTGATGTTGATTTTCAAAGTCATTTGATAAAAGACTTCTATCATTATTACGAATAGAAGATGTATATCTCACATTGGTTAGAAAATGATGTTGAGTTTAAATTATTTTATATTAGTACCAATAAAAGAGATGTATAACACATTGTTAAAAAATATTAGATTTTAAAGTCTTTAGACCAAAGGTTTTCACTTTTAAAAGAGATGTATCTCACATTGGCTACAGAATATTATACTATTATTACCAATAGAAGAGATGTATCCCATATTGATTGGAAATTGATATTTGTATTAGAAATGCTACTATTAATTACTAATTGAAAGAATGTATTTAGAAAGTGATGTTGATTTTCAAAGTTTTTTGATAAAAGACTTCTACCATTATTCTAATAGAATATGTATTTCACATTGGTTAAAAAAATGATGTTCATTTTTAATTATTTTAGATTATATAAAAAGACTTACTATTATTAGCAATAGAAGATATATATCACACATGCATTTGTTATAAATTGATGTTGGTTTTAAATTACTATTATTGTCAATAAAAGAGATAAATCTTACATTGGTTAAAAAGTGATGTTGATTTTAAAAGTCTTTAAACAAAAAAACTTTTACTTTTATCATTAATAAAAGAGAAGAGAAAAGATGTATCAAATTATATAGAAAGAGATGTTGGTTTTAGATTATTTTAAGATAAAAATCTTCTACCACTATTACCAAATGATGAGATATATTACACATTGGTTAGAGAGTGATGTAGGTATTAAAAGTCTTTTAATAAAAAGCTTAATATCAATAGAAAAAATATATATTTCACATTGGTTAGGAAAGTGATATTGATTTAATTTTTTTATAGATAATGTACATTGCATTGGTTACAAAGAGATCCACATTATTTAGAAACATATATTTGTTATAAAATTCATAAATAAATGAATTTTTATATTATTATCAATACAAGAGATGTATCACACATTATTTACAAAGTGATGTTGGTTTCAAAACTATTTATATAAAATACTATTATTATTATTATTATTATTATTATTATTATTATTATTATTATTATTATTATTATTATTATTATTATTATTATTATTATGTTATAACCAATAGAAGAGATGTATACCACATTGTTTAGAAAGAGATGCTGATTTCAAAAGTTCTTATATAAAAGACTATTATTATTACTATAGAAGAATGTATCTCACATTTGTTAGAAATTAATGTTGGTTTTAAAAATACTATTATTACTAATAGAAAAGATGTATACCACATGGTTAGAAAAAGATGTTTGCTTTAAAAGTCTTTAAATAAAAGTCTTAAACTTTTATTACCAATAAAAATAGAAAAGAAGTATTTCACATTGTTAGAATATAAAAAATGTGTATCTTACATTGTTTAGAAAAAGAAGTTAGTTTTAAAAGTCTTATAGTAATTTTTTTTACTCTTATTACCAATAAAAAATATGTAACCCACATTGTTTAAAAATAAATGTTTGTTTAAAAAGTCTTTAGATTAAAGACTTTTTGTTACAAATAGAATAGATGCATGTATCTCACATTGGTTACAAAGTATTTTACTATTATTATCAATATAAAAGATGCATCATACATTGGTTATAAATTAATGTTGGTTTTAAAAATACTATTATTACCAATATAATAAATGTATCATACATTTGGTAGAGGGTAATGTTTGTTTTTAAAGTCTTTAGATATAAGACTTCTACCATTATTATCAATAGATTATGTATATCTCACATTTGTTAGAAAGTGATGTTGATTTTAATTTTAGATAAAAGACTTTTACTATTATTACTAATAGAAATTGAAGATATCACATTTGTTAAAAAAAATGATGTTGATTTTAAATATTTTTAGATAAAAGACTTTCACTTTTATCATCAATATAATAAAAGAGATGTATCCCACATTATTTAGGAAGAGATGTTGGTTATAAAATTTTTAAGATAAAATACTTCTACTATTATTACCAAATGAGGATATATATTACACATTGGTTAGAAAGTGATGTTAATTTTAAAAGTTTACAATTATTAGTTATAGAAAAAAAGTATTTCACATTGGTTATAAAAGTGATATTTGTTTAAAAAAATTTAGATGATGTATTTCACATTGGTTACAAAGAAATATATCTCACATTATTTAGAAATAAGTATTGGTTATAAAGTTTAGCTGCCCGGCCCAATAGGCCCAAGATACAAGTCACGTGCCCGACACGCCTCCACCAGTCACGAGCAGAACACGTGCATTCTAAGATTCGAGCCATTGAGAAAGCAGGCGTGACCATAAGCGTCGGAGCTTAGAATCCCGGCGGGCAGGCAAGAATGCGGCAGTGGGATTTAACCAGCAGACAAGTATTCATCGAGAAAGATTTACCATGCTTGATTATGAAAGTAACGATTGTCTTGAACGTGGACAGTTACTTCCGAGAAACTCGCCACTACCTTCATGTTCAGACCGTTGTGATAAATGTGGCAGTTAATGGTTCAAGTGTGGGGGAATTTTGATAGTTTTAAATAAAGTACAACATTTAATGTGATTTTGCACTATGATTTTAAAGAAAATGTTGTATTTTCGCAGGTATTATGTATCATTGGTGTTCACAGGTCTTTAAGGAAGCTGAATGGAAGAAAAGATGGAGCAAAGGCAGATTTTGAGCAAAGTCAAGTACCAAATGGGCATTTGCTAACCCGTAAAACACCTGTGAAGCTTGAAAAAACAAAGTATGTCTGCTGAGCCGAAGGAGTTAGAAGAGGGTATTTCAGACATTGATCATTTTTGACAGTTCTGTAAATAAAAATATCCTTTTATTTATTTGTTTCTTTTCCCAAATACATTGTAAATTTTGGGATAAGAAGACTTAGTCATCAACGATTCTGTTTATGGATGAGGAACAAGATATCGTGTCTTCTATTTTTGGGGAAAATGGCTGGAACAGTTTGGAGAGATAGCTATAAAGGAAGGGGGCGAGATCTCGCAAGGGACACATGGATCCACACCACACGCTCTCTCTCTCTCACTCTTTCGCTCACTCACCCTCACTCACTGTAATACATCAGGCTTAGGTTACAGATCAATAGGACAATTAATTTCTTCCTTTCATCACTTGTGAAGTTGTTTCTCTTCTTCATTTGTAAGTAAATTTTAGTCATGTTTTGTGGCTAAAAACTTCTATTCCAGTTAACGAACCCGCAGTATTTTACAGAAATTGCTACTGTGAGATCCTTAGTGTACTTTATTTTTTCAAAGTCTCAAATTGGGGCAAGTATTTAGTCATTCTCTATTTTTCTTGTTGCAAAGGAATTGTAACTTAGGATTAATATGTTTAATTAATTTCTAGGGCCCATATTTTGGTTAGGCATTTTAATCCATTGCTAGTTGAAAACCGTTGATCCATAATTGTCTTCGGGTTCTAACGGAGTAGCAAGTGACACACCGTTTAGGCATCACAAGCATATTCGGTCCGTGTTGCGAGGATGATTAATCTAGGTTAAATGATATTACTTTAATATCGTTGTCTAGAACCAGGTTTCTCTTATCTTATAGCTTTTAAAACATTAAATCTTTCAAGCGTATCGAGGGTTGTCTTTTGATTAGAGTATAATTAGCGAGCTTCTCCTAATTATCGAATTAGTAAGGAGAAATTGGGTGTTAGGCGTTTGTCAACAACTATAACTGGTTTATTTGCAGTCAATTGATTCAGGTTGGAATCGATGATCAGTAGCTAATTTTTGGGATTGCTACAGTTCATTGACTGGACCTTTATCAGCATTGAATTTAATTTAGTTATTATCTAAGTTTATAAAAATTCCTATTTTACTTCATTCGAGTTTAGTTAGTTAGTTAAGAAAATTCTCGGTTTTGTTTACTAAATAAATTCTTAAGAGAAGTAAATTCGACGTTCCCTGTGGATACGATCTCTACTACCCTATACTCGTTATTTGGGAAAATAGGAAATTATTTTTGACGGTTTGACACCCGCCATTGGGCCTTGGAGATTTTGGATAGATTGAAATCCAGATATCCAGTTAGAGAAGCCCAGTGTGCCCTTGATAAATTTGGACCCATCAGTTGGTTCCGTTGCCAGGAACCGTATTTATCAAAATTTGTGCTTTTTGGTAACTTCGCTAGTTTTGATAATGGCAGAGAACGGTGTTAACGGCAGTAATCAGGATGAAGTGCATACTGCAACCCCCAAGTCTTAAACTTCTGGCTGGTAATAATCCACCACCTCACGATGCCCATCATTAGCTTAATCAACGGCGGGGTCTGGATTCATTAGCAAGGAGTTTCGTGGCTGCTGTTGGCTTGGCGGATTCGCCAGGCGATATACTTGGGGCAAATGCATCAGTTGAACCTACAGTTGATTGCAATGGGTAAGACACCTTTGCCCATTGAGTTGCCCGAGAAGTGGGTTTTCCTTCACCAAGTCAGGGCCGGGGAAATCCACCGGGAATTCGAAATCCATTGTACACCGTCCCTCGCGGCAACGTGAGCGGGAGCGGAGTCTAAGGGAGGGGCGGCAACAAGAAGGCCGAGCTAGTTACAAAGTTGTTCCAAGTGTGCATTCTCGGTTGGGACCCCGAGTGGGAGATGATTCAGCACAATCTCGTCGTAATCGTAGATCACCTTCTCCACGAAGGTCGCATCCCCGTTGTCCTCGTTCACCATCACCACGAAGATCTCATGCTCGCAATCACCGCACTCCATCCCCCAGGAGATCTCATGCCCGCCGTTACCGGACACCTTCTCCTATACGGGCACAAGTTCATCTGTCACATCAGTTTAGAGAAAGGAGGGAGTTGCAACAATCAAATGCCCAGAAAAAATTAGTAGCTAATGAGCCAGTGCCTCGGCTCAGTGCGGGCGAGTGCGGCCGCACGAGTGGCGCGCCGTGGGCATTGCTCAAGCTCACAGGAGTTATGGGACCCCACAAGACCCTCTGTGCGACTATACGGTTGGCTCTCACGGTGGTTTGCCTACAACCTTCAATATGCAAGAGTTTGAGGATTTGAAGCACTGGATGGAGGCATGGGAGCAGGGCAAGGCATTGGATGGGAATTTTCTGGGTACGTCAGCTAGTCCGTTAGCCCCTTGGATAGAGAATGCGCCTTTAGCACAAGGGCTTATTTTTCCAAATGTTAAAGAGTATACAGGGAAGACAAAGGCGAGGGATTGGCTGATGTCTTTTGAGTCCCAGATAGGTCTCATCACATCAGATGAGGCATTGAAGATTCGAGCTTTTGTGGAAGCATTAAAAGGGAGGGCACTGGCTTGGATGGGAGCACTTCCTCGCCGATCTATCAACAATTGGGCTGACCTACGGACAAAGTTCTTAGCAGACTTTGGGACATCGAGAGCTATTGCAAAGACAAGAGCTGACTTATCTAAGGTTAAGCAAGGAGCCCATGAATCAACAGCTAGTTATTTGGAGCGGTTTACGAAGATGCTTGAGCAAGTTTCTGGATTGTCCGAGCAAGAGGTCACTTTATGTTTTCAAAAAGGTTTGCTCGAGGGAGAAGGTGGATTGAGATCGGAGTTGAGCATGCGGGAGCCCAAGACACAGGCTGATATGTTAATGCGAGCTCAGAAGTGGTTCCCGGGGGAGACCGTGAGATTGGGGCTAACCCCAAGAGTAGCGGCCAGGGTGCAGGCGGCGATTACAACAAAAGCATGTCACGGTATGATCGCCCAAGGGAATTTCTCCGAGTGAGTGATCTTACCCCGCTCAATACATTGCGGGAAGACATAATGTACGAGGTCCAAGATGAGCTTCCTCGGCCACCTCGCATGAACCCTGAAACGGCAGATTCCAGGGATCGGTCTAAGAGGTGTGCTTATCATGATGAATATGGGCACACAACGGAAGAATGTTGGCCATTGAAAAAGGCTATTCAGAAGTTGATAAATGAAGGTCGGTTAGACCGGTTCAAGAGAGATGGAGGTAACAGGGGGAATGTTCCTTGAAGAGATGCACCCCCGATCAGAGGGGTAATAAATGTAATTATGGATGAGGAGCCCACACCCACTCAGATTTATTCTTTGACAAAGGTGGTAGATCTCTCGACCACTTTGCAAGCAGGAGAGGAGACAATCCAGTTCACTCGCAGTGAGTTGGCGAGTAATGTGGCGGGGGAACAGTCCTTGATTGTCTCTGCTTTGGTCAATGGTTGGGTTGTGCACAAAATTTTGGTGGATTGTTAGTCCCAAAGGGCACAATAATAAGCTAGAAGGGGGGGGGTTGAATAGCTTATTATAAGATATCATACGCAGTCGCGGAGGTTTCACCTTTCTCCGTAACAAAAGAGTAGGTCTCACTGGGCTCATCAAAATATCCTAAGCCAGATTTATCTTTGCTTGACTTTTGGCTTGAAAGGATTTTTTCAAAGGTATCCTTGGAGCTGTTCCAGGACTCAATTGTCTTTTGCAAGACAATCTTCTCCAGGTCAAGTCCTTTGATGTGCTCAGTGAGACATTCGACTTTGTCACAAAGGAATTTGTTTTCTCCTTTAAGCTTGATACTTTCTTGTTGACAGCTTTTGAGAGTTTGAATCTCAGCTGTCAACAGAGATTTCTCAGTAGCCAGCTTCTCATAGTGCTTGGCGAGTTTAACGTAGGATGCTCTAAAGGAGTTGAACTCTTCAAGCATATCTTGATTATCTTTAAGAAGTTCTTCCTTAATGAGATTCTCACAGTTGATCTCACTTTTGTCGAAAGGACTAGGTGAGGTTTCGACTTCATGTTCAGAGTCATAGGTGGGACCTAAATCATGAGCTATTAAGCATATGTTAGCTTGCTCACAATCATCCTCTTCCTCTTCTGAATTAGTCTCAAACCATGTAGCAACGTGGTTTTCTTCTATGTCTTCAGCCAGGATACATTTATGTTTTTGAAATTTCTTATATTGAGGCTTTCGGTATGCTTCAAATTTTGGTTTTGGACACTTGGAGGCGAAGTGACCAGGTGTGTGTCCTTCCTTCCATATTTTGTAAACTTTTTGAAACGTTTTACGAACATAGCAAATTGTTCGTCTGAAAGAAAATCATTTTAATTGGAGGAAGTGGAAGGTTTATTTTCAACTGTGGTCTCTTCTTGTACCATGGCGGGCAAGGACACAGTTCTGAACTGTTTGTCTTGCTCTAGAGCTTGATTTACTTTGAGCTCATAAACCTTCAAACTTGCGTAAAGACTACTGATCGATGTTTTAATTAATCTTTTTCCTTGCAAGTGAACAAGACTATTATAGAATAGTATTGGAAGCAAGGGTCGAACCCACAGAGACAAGTGATCACGAACAGTGCACTTATCGATAGCAAATTATTAATCTAAAGGGGGGTTTTTATGTTTAATTATATTCTAAACTACAATTCATAGATGTTTAACTAATTAGAAAGTAATAACAGTTATGAAGATCTTATCGTGGGTGGCAATCTAGGATTCTAGGTTTAACTTATATCTCCTTTATGTTCAATTCATAATAATGTCATTCAATATCTTGGGTTCGTTCACTAAAAATAGATATAGTCTGTTGAACAATTGGTTCACCTCCATCCCATAAAATTCATCCATTCTATATCCTAAGCACATGAACTGTCAATCTAGTCGTCACCTAGATTTATGATCTATCGTCACCTAGATCATGTAAGAACCTCGGTCCTAACTTATCACTCTCGTCATCGATAGGTCCAATTTATTGTGTTGGTGAGCCGATTAATGCGACATATGCACTTGGTCATGCAGTTATCCGCACCTCTAAGCCTTTATTATTTGCAATTACATTCATTTGTTCAAAGCAAAATAATATAGGGATTGATAAACAACACAATCAACAAGCATTGAATGAACATAAATAAGAATCAAAACATAAATTTGATACAAGTTACCTCCCACCTCCTAGATTAGGGATGAATTAGTTCATCATAGACAATGAACAACACATGGAGATGATCAGATACATGATTTGATCTTCAATACTTGAAATTATAGGATCTAACTATGTTATACAATCTAAAACTACCTAAAATCTATTAAAGAGAGCTTCCAGCCGTCCTCCTTATGTTTTAGCTCGATATCTGACTTCTATATATACTCGGGAGTTGTAATTGGATCGAATGACTGTGTGAAAATCTGAATAAGTCGCATTCTGACCACCTTGCGGTCGCAAGGTGCTGGATACCTTGCGTCTGCAAGGTCTCCAGTGTGTCTGGCCGTGGAAATCTTGACTTGAGCCTTTTCTACCCGTACTGCCTACCTTGCGGTCGCAAGGTCTGAGGCACCTTGCGTTCGCAAGGTGTCCAGATTGTGCAGCTTTCATTGTTTCTTCAACTTTCCTTTTTGGCCCTTCTTGAAATTTGCACTTAAAACCCTGGAGTTTAGCATATTTTCACAAATAACCCTGAAACTTATAAAACTCACCGAAAACATATATTAGTACCCAAAAGCCTCGTGAAATAGCATAATTTAAGTCATAGAAGTATATAAAATTGACGTATAAAATACATCGATCAACTACGGAGAGTCATTTCGTTTAAGTTTTTAGATTCTTTCATGGCAGTGGTTTTAACATGCCACAAACTACCTAGAGAGCCTAGAAATATCATATTCATTTCCTTTTTGCCATAAGTTTTACTAAGAGAAAAGCAACTATTAATTACCTCACTGAAGCGATCGTAAGCTTGTCTCAAGGTTTCATTGGGATCCTTCTTGAAGGAGTCAAACTGCTGGATGAATGTATATTTTCTGTTGTCTCTTGTATCTTGGTCGCCTTCCAAGTATTCTACAAGAGCTTCCCACATCTCTTTAGCAGTGGCACACCGGATCACTTGTTGATAAGTGCTGGTGTCTAGAAAGCTAGTTATAATTTTGATTGCTTTGCTATCTAGCTCTACTAGTTTTCTATCGTCCTCTGTCCATTCCGATTCTTCTTTGGGTACTTCGGCAGGATTTACCGTGATGGATGCTATAAGGTTGACCTTCATTGGTACGTGTCGTCCTTCTTGTACGCACTTCCATAACATGTTGTCAATAGAATTCATAAAACGCATTATCTTATCATTCCAAACATCGAAATGGCCTTTGTCCAACATTGGGACGTGGTTCGCATTTGATGTAGGCAACATGTAGTGTGTTTGTGCCATTGGATCGAGTCTCTCAAGAGTTTAATCTTGGAAAAACTAGTTTTCAAAGAGTTAAGCTCTGATACCAATTGTTAGACCCAAAGGGTACAATAATAAGTTAGAAGGGGGAGGGGTTGAATAGCTTATTAGACACTTAAAAACTTTTTGTATATGTTCCTAAAACAAACACTTGCAATCTATTAAAGAGATTGAAGTAGCGGAAGTCTTGTAAAGAAGACAATTCCAGTCTGCCGATTAAAGACTACCGGTAGACTGAACTGAATACTCAAGTCTGCTGTTGAAGAGATAAGTAAAGGAAATAAGAACCAGTTCGAAGCAGTAAGCAACAGTCAAGGAAGAACACAAGTATTTGAGATGGTTCATACTATAAAGAGTGCTACGTCCACCACCAAGGCAGTCAACCTTGGATTTAAAATGTGCACTATGTTTTCCACTAGTTCTATTACAAGGAATATATCCAATGGATCGTGTACAAAATATTTGATTTGTGTTTGGGGGTTGGGAATTGAATATCTGAATAAACAAGATACTCAATTCATGCAGAAGAATAATTTAGGGGAACAACAATAAGAAGCTTAAGATAAATGTTGATGCGGATCTTCTTGTTGTTGTTTTGGACTTCTTGATCAGTTTAAGATCTCTTGAATGCACTGAGTATAAAGACTTTGAGTTGTTGTAGAATTTTAGAGCATTTCAGGACGGGGTCTATTTCTTCTTCTTTTAATCTATTTCTTGGAGAAGACGAAGTGATCTATTAGGTTGGAATGCATTAAATGAAATCCGTTGGAGAGACGAAGTGTAACAGTATTTATACCGAGCTTGTAGAGGTGCGAGTTGTTTGCAGTTGGTTCGAAGAGTGTTGAGAGTTGTTTGCGTAGTTGCAATAGCCGAACAATCGCGGAATTTGGTTGCTCACCTCGATGCAGGGCGCAAGTGTCGGTCTGTTCACCGCTAGTCTTCCTTTGCTTTTCGGAAAGTTGATGGGCGAGAATCTTCCGGCTTTTCGAGAAGTTAGGGGATGTTTGAATTCAAATTCAAAGTTGTTCGGGCGTGTCTGATAAAGGATAAATTTGAATTAATTCACAAGCTGATAAAGGATATTTGAATTAATCCACTGACACGTCATGTAGGCTGGACACGTGAACATGCTTGAACACCACACACACAAGGTCTGCTGCCCGGCGGATGCTGTTAAAGGTCATTCGGTGAAGGAAGGCTGTCTTCCGCTGAACCTGTGAAGCCTATAAACAAACTATTCTATTGCAAAGTTCTATACATAGTTGTCACGCTAATTGATACGCAACCCAATTAGCCACTAATGTATAAAACTAATGTAATGCATGAACATATGTAAATCAAAATATAAATGAGAATCAACACCCAGTTTTGTCGTTAATGGGCCGGGAGGATCACCGGTGATTGTTTTGACCATCCCATATAGTCTAAGGCAATGGGTTTTTAGTTTTGGCGATTGCTTTCGGCCATCACATAAATTAAAACAACTTTCTAATAGTGACTATTCTGCACCGATTTAAATAATTTACAACAAAAACAATAGACTACACAAATGGATATTTTTATGGTAACATATTTCACTACAAATTCAAGTTATAAAAAAAAAACCACACAATCAATTAAAGGTAAAGATTATAGAAACATAAGAAAGAAAAATAATAGTCAAATAGTAATAAAACTTAATTTTTACATGGAATATGATAAATTATTTGCCCATTGAATATATAATTGCAAATATATATCAATTTTAGGCAATTTTTATTTTGTATGACCTAGATAAAAAATTTGATCGTGATGTAACATTTTATTTATGATAAGTAAATTTAATGGACCCAAAATAAAATGAAGGTTTGATAATATGCTTGAGTCGAACACAAAAACAATAGTTATATATATATATATATATATATATATAGGGAGAGAGAGAGAGATAGAGAGAGGAAATGATATTCATTAAGTACGATACTGAGATGGATCTGGGTTGAGTTGAACGATTTTCAGTAAGGACAAAGGCAGATGATGAAGAAGATGACTTACGACAGAAGTGGACGAGATGCATTCGAAACCAGTTTGCATCGCACTGCATCAATTGATTGCTTGAATTGAATCATCACGATGCATAAATTCGATTCAATAATTTAAATGTATGCGTCGCGTTGCATAAATTGAATTTAGTAATTTAAATTGATGCATCTTGATGCTTAAAGTTGG